>CM056594.1:46473414-46684301 GCA_029721355.1 Tegillarca granosa
TTGGCAGCTCCTAAAAAGTGAGCTTGCTGAAGGTAGAAAGTTTTCGCCGGGCACTTTGGTTTTCTCTACCGTCCCCGAATTTACCGTATAAAAATTTGATAGGGCTTAAAACTCCATTTCTATACTTTCTACTTCCTCGCAAAGCACAGTTTAACTGAGTATTGTTGCACAAAGCAGTGACAGGGAACACATGGATAAAGTTCATGTATACAAGATTAGTTAACTTTCGCAAATCAAAAGCGCGCTTTACACACTATGCTTTACCATTTAGAAAATAAAATAATCGGTAAAATACTAACACATATCTTGAGAATATGAATAGTAGGAATCATACAGACTGTAAAAACGAGTGAGACTAACATAGTTTTAGGACAAGAAAGAAATAACATCGACCACGGAATCAGAGGCATTAACGAAGTAATTATACTCCTAAAATAAACATTGAACAATTTGTTATTCGGTTTATCAGGTAGGAGATAGCGGTCAGTTTAAAGTGGACATTCACGTGTTATAGTGGACAATTCTATTATATCAGCAACACCAATGTCGTGTTAACCATGAAACACGTGAAAGTGTTTAGATTGTATAAGCATTCTTTAGTATAAATAAGCTGACCATTTCTCAATTCTGTACCACTATTCACTAAGTGTCCGTCTGAATACAGAATCAGTTTAGACATAATGTTTAAGATTATCCTTGTACTTTGGTCAGTTGTGCCTTCGCTGCCGATTTGGTTCAAGTATTGCAAGATGGAGGACAAACAACATTAATTTCATTGGTCCAAAAAGCAGGATTGGCGAGTGCCTTACTTTCTGGTAAGTCTCATTTTATTTACATGTAATTTGGTTTTTTTAAATTCGACTTTGTATTTTTTCACAATTGAGATCGGCATCGATGACACGTGTGTTCTAAACAAGCATTTACATCGTATAAGGTTGAATCTGACACAGATGTTTTCTCTGGGCACACAAGTTTCCTCTTCCATCTGAAACTTGACTAAACTTCACATATGCAGTTTCCAATTGGACATACATTACGTTAGTTTGTAAGAATGTGCGTTACAAAGATAGAAAATTGTGTACATCATATGCTTTGAAATGAAATATTGAGATTTAATGTGGAGGTATGAGCTGAAATACATATCTCTGGAGGATTATCTTCATATAAAATTATATAGTTGTTAATGATAAATCAATTTTTAAAAGAAAATAATTTTCATAAATGTGAAAGTCTTTACTTAGTGCAGATCTGAAAACTGACACATAAAATAACGAAAAATAACGTTGAATCATTTAAATTGTACATTATTTTTCTCATAGGTCAGCATACAATATTCGCTCCAACAAATGCAGCTTTCGCAAAATTACCACAATCTACTCTAGATGCCCTATCTAAAGATACCAGTGCTTTGTCAAAAATACTTCAATATCATGTAGTAGATGGATCAATCCCAAGTTCAGCAGCGACTAATGAACTTCAACTGACCACTCTAAGCGGACAACAAATTCGATTCAACATTTACAAGCATAACCACGTAAGTCGATCGAATTATATTTCAATAACTGGTAATTTAACTAGTCAAACTGTTTTACTTTGCATGTTCATAAAAACATTGGACAATTTATTTAAAATATTTGCAAATATTTTGAACATCTGGAAGCACTTTTTCTTATCATCCCACAGTTTGGTTCATTGTCTCTGAGAAGGCTAATACAGAATTGTAGGATTATAATTATTGTGGTAGTGAAATCAGAATGATTTATTTAACTCTTTTTGACAGATGTAAAAGTCACTAAAATAACTGTATAGTATCTTCTTTTTAAGGAACTCCGATTCTTGTGCGTTGGATTCATTCACTGGTATTATTTCATATCCCTTGCTGCTTTCGTTGGTCTAGTATTTTTGTTTTGATTCTCTTATTTTAGTCACAAGCTAAAATTAATTTACCTGTTGTTGAATCAATTATGCTAATTAATCGATTATAGTATTTTCTTGTGTGGTTTTAATTTTTACCAATGTACATGATATTGAAACTGTCTATATCTGATTTCAATCAAAATTGTGAAATAAGTCATTATCAGTAATCAAAATGCTTTTTATTCAGGCTGTCACCATCCAAGGATCCAAAATCACAGAATTCGACAAGAAAACTGACAATGGTTACATTCACGTCATTGATACAGTTATGATGCCACCAGAGGGCAGTATTGTTGACCTTGTAGTTGGTGACAGTGAACTTTCTACATTGTTAGCCCAGGTCAAATCTGCTAATTTAGTTCAAGCATTACAAGGTAGGTTTGACAAATTGACAAAACACGTCTTGTACTTCGGTTTATAGAAAAATGTAGGTCACTGTATATTTATCTTTTAAATTATCTATTTTTTTTTCAAAATTGATTAATTTTTTTATATTTGTATACATAGTCACAACTATTTCATTTACTGATCAAGTATAACTCAATGTAATTTTTATAAGAGCAAGTGTACAGTTGTAACATTGTAAACAAAGAAATAATAATTGTAGGTAACAACCTGACAGTATTTGCTCCCACTAATGCCGCATTTACAAGACTTGGATCAAATGTTATCAATCACTTAACCCACAACCCATCTCTACTTAAAGGTAAGTCATAGCTTTTGTTGTTTAATTTTGCATTCTCAGTACTACATTTTGTAGAATGTCGCAGCTGAATAATATATTTAAAACAAACACATGTCAATAGCTTGAGCAATAACCAGATAAGACATACATATCGTGGATAATTAATTATAAAACTTTCAAATTTTCATTACCAATTTAAATCAAGATCCGGTATGAACCTTCTATTGTTATGTCTTATAGTGCTTTAGTGTTGATGTTCATGTTCATGTCAACCATTTTCTAGTAACCTCCTTTAGCAGTCTTATACAATTGTAATGTCATGAATTTTGAATTTTTCTTCCAGTTGTCCATGTGCCGAATTTCATATTCACTTTGGTGAGAATTCGAAATTCTGGACATGGTACAAGAATAATAATTTTATTGGTATTAATATCCAAACAAAAATGGAACCATACAAGTAATGACAAAACAATGAAAAAAATATCATACAGTTATACAATTACGTATACAAAAATACTAGAATATCACTGAATGCAAAATCGGAAACTGCGGACTGAAATAGAGCTATATTTTAGTCTTAGAGATTGACTAACAAACTTCTTATAATAGACAAAAAATTAGATTTATTACGTCGTAAAGTTTTTGTTTTACCAATTGTACCTCTTTAATCCCTTTTATGCATTTTGTAAAAAACTTGCTAATTCAAGATACGTTTTATAGCAATTTTGCATTGTTGACAATTGCTTTCTAGATTCAGAAGATGCATTTCTTATTCATCTTTTTTATTTGAATCTTATAGCTGCCTAAATGTTTATGACGATCACTCAATTTAATGTCAAATGTTTCTTGAATCTTTCAGACATTTTGCTTTACCATGTGGTACCACATACAGAATACTCTGCTGGTCTTTTTAACAGAGAACGCCTTGGAACACTTGATGCCCATCACGATTCAATTAGGATCCATCATTCTGGTAGGATTTTATTAGTATAATGTAGATCATGCTTTTTACCCAATGGCGATTTATATACAGTTCATATTAAATTACTTTTGACCAAAATACATTATTACATGATAATATGGAAATCGTTGGCTCGACATGCTTGGTTCTTACAACATTTCTTCAATGTAATTGCAAAAGGTATGTACTTTATCAAGAAAAATGTAAATATCATTATCAGATCATTTGTTGTCATTGGTTCTGCTGGTGTTTTACTTTTAGATTGATTGGGATGGAGTTTTTAATTATTTAGATTAACGCAATACTATTACAGATAAATTCAATCCAATTGAGTTGATGTTCCAAAAGCATCAGAAGCCTTAGGCAAGTAGCTGTAAAGTTTTTTCTTATGTATTTTAGGTTCTAATTTTTATGCGAACAACGGTAGAGTCATTAAAGCTGATATCGGTGCAACTAATGGAGTAGTCCACGTGATTGACCACGTGCTGATTCCTTTCAGACTTGCTGGACAGGCAATATTTGGATAAAATACTCATTTAATACATATTGTGTATATATGTAAATAATGTTTTTACCGCCAAATTTATAATAAAAACTATAAATACATTTTATCCTTCTTTGTTTTTGTTTTGTGATTAACAGGAAAAAACTTACTTATTTTAAAAAAGTCCATCAAAAAATTCTATGATGAAATTTAAATTTGCATTTTAATACAATTTCATCAATTCTACAATTAATTAAGATCATCCCCTCCCCCGCACACACAGAGGGGGTGAAAAATTTTGTAATTTCCTACTACAATTAATTGATAGTTTTAACGACGTTTAAGGACTATTGAAAACCATTTAGGCATCTCCTATGGTGTAATTTAGATTAAATCTGACCAGTTTAACATCAAATAAGATTTTTTTACAATCCTGGCACGTTTAAACTTTAAACTTTTATCTGCATGTCAGATAAACCAAAGAATTAACATACTGATTAGATGACACCAACATTGGCATTCATCTGTTTTATAACTCCAAACTACTTCTTTTAACATTTCTGTTAATTCTACTAATGTATCTATAAATGAGGAAACTGAGTTTTTACCATCAAAGTTGCAATAACTTGATCACAAAACGCATTGTTCCAAAAGTATGTTTAAAGTTTGGAAGAACCAACCACGTTACTTGCTAAAATTAACTTTCATAGAAGTATCACACTTAGGCACCACATGAACCAAATTATCGAATACATTGTTGTAACCCAGTGTTCTTACTTGATCCAAGTATTGATAATTAATGCAATTTAGTTACAACATTGTAGATTAAAAAAATGTCATGTTTATCGTGATTCATACTTACTATAATTAATGTCCGCTGGTAAAATCAATTTTGGCGATTAGTTTAAATATAACAGAGGAAACATCAAAAGGTAAGCTTCTACAGGACAATCCTGTTTCCTCTATCACCCTAGAACTGACCGCGTCGATACAAATTTTTATTTTTATAAAATAAAACATTCAGCATTTCGTTGACATATGCAACATGTTGAATTTTTTATTTCATAAAACTCAGAATTCCCGATATGTTAAAAGCAAGATTTTCCCAATTTTCGAAGTTCGGCTCACACAAACACAGAGAGAGAGAGAGAGAGAGAGAGAGAGAGGAGAGAGGAGAGAGAGAGAGAGAGGAGAGAGAGAGAGAGGAGAGAGTTGATTTTAATTTGCATATATATGCAAATGACTCTGAGAGTTTAACTTGATTATTTTCTTTTTTCCATCAAAGAAACTTGTTGAACTTCACATGAATCATATTAACACGTTATAACATGCTTTTGTAAAATTTCTAAATGATCCCAAATTTCGAGACTTTGTGAATGCATCTGTGCAAGTTAGCACAAAATAGGAGATGCGACTAATCTTCATGTTTGCTTGATATTTGGACATGTACCTCAATTATAACCTCCACAAAAGGTTTCATCTGAACTAAAAGACAAACGTGATAACTTCATTTTCTATTGTCAACTTTCCGTTTCTTTGCAGTAATTCCATGCTTCTCCTGCGTATGGTGTATATGTTTCACAAATAATACGTAATAGTAGAGCCTGTTCCTACCGGGACTTTTTACAGCAGAAGAAGCTGCTTAAAATTAAATTGTTAACTTAAAGATGTTACAAGCATAGGCTACACAAGGCCCTTCAAAAGGTTTATGGCCGTCATCACATATTGATGGTAACTATCAAGTCACTGTGTCTGATACTGGATATATTCGACTTACCATAGTTCTATGTTCCTTTCATTCTTAAATTTGACTTTGCACTTTAAAGGTGTATCGAGCTAGACATGAGGTGCTTACCCTTCCGGACTACGCGGCCTCACTTACTTGATAAAACTTCACGTGTATAAATAAAGTAGCCAATTTTTAAAGTTTATTCTATGTATTTTTTGGGATTGTTAGTTGGACCTGTATGTTTGTGTTTCATTACTGATGCCATATAAAATTCATTCATTATTTATTTATTTATTTATATAGAAACAAATAATAATTAATGTATAACTCTAATTTTACACTAACATGGAGGAAATACCTGTTTAATGTTGATGTGCTATATGTGCACATTTCGAAAATCATTCCTCATCAGTGACACTAGAGGCCAAAATATTGATACGATAAAGCCTTAGCCAAACTAATACTAGCATTTGGTACTAAAGGTATAACTCTACTAAGACATAAACTATGTGAATAGATATAAAATAACAAAGATGACATGAGTATGATATGCACATCAAAAACACTATAATCATTTCCTCAATTTTATTCTAAAGGTCACAGGGAGTAAAACAATTACCAATTACTTAATATACATTTTTTATATGTATTGTATATTAAGTGTATAAAAGAGCATACATATGGTTAATGTTCTATTTTACTCTGTCCTTCTCTGTCTCTCTCTCTCTGTCTCTCTCTCTCTCTCTCTCCTCTCTCTCTCTCTCTCTCTCATTCGTCCTCCCTCTCGCTTGCTTTCCTTATTTAAATCATGCACTATACATGGTATGTTTTGTATCTTGTAACTATATAATTATATAATATCAAAGAATATTGTACATGTATAATGAATGAAAAAAAAAAGAGAATTACAAAAAAAAAATGTAATAAGTTACTTTCAACTTTAGCAAAACGGTCTAATTTTCAATAATTGCATTTAAACATTTTCGATGTTGAAAAAACAATTACTAAGGCAAAAAGTTATCATATTAATAGTAGAAATATACAACTGATGAGCAAAAAATAACTTTTTAAATGATACTGTAGAAATTTACTTTTTTTTTTTTTTTTTTTTTTTTTTTTTTTTTTTTTTGAAAAAAAAATCAAACACAGTGATACAAACAGTAATGTAATAATTAAAATTAAGATAAATAAATGACATCAGTTCATGATATAATGATGTATGTGATTTCTGTTTGATGTTTATTGCTTTCAAGAATTTTTTGCCCGTAAATTCGGTGACTGATTTTATAATTTAACCATTTTAGATTTTTATTCTTGATTTCTTTACATAAGTTTGAATATGCATCATACAATTAAACTTTTCCGGCAAATTGTAACTTTTTTTTTTTACATTTTGGCTTCGTATTAAGAGATTTTGTAAAACTATAATGTTACTGTAAGTACAGTAGAGACAAATGTTTCAAATGTAGATAGATAGATAGATAGATAGATAGATAGATAGATAGATAGATAGATAGATAGATAGATAGATAGAGAGACAGATAGAGAGATTGATAGATAGATAGATACACAAGACCAACCCCCTCCTTTAAGGATCTTTAAGGATCCTTAAAGATCCTTAAATATGTCCTTAAATATCCTTAAAGGTGCCTTAAAGCCTCCTTAAAGTTATTCCATCTTTAAGGATCTTTAATGGACCGTAAAGGACTCTTTAAGGACATATTTAAAGATCCTTAATGGAACTGAAATTTTAAGGATCTTTAAGGAGGCTTTAAGATCGTTAAAGATGTTTCATAAAAACTCAATTTTTTCTCAATTATTAATGGCTATTACATTCATTCAGTTAAAAAGAATGATTTGTTTAGTATATTTTAAAATTTTATAGTTTATACAACATAGGAGACATAGAGAACGCCTGTCTAAATTCTAGTTTCTACATTAAGTTTTTGTAGAAGAGCCGTATGTATTTACCTAATAATACTTGTTTCTCAATTTAAAAATGTTACGAAGTGAACATATTGAAGTAAAAAACCAGTCACAGAAGATAATCATTCACTGACAAACTTTACCCAGTTGTGAATTTCTGCAATCAGGATGGAGTGCGTAGGAATAACGGCGTTAACCTCTCTCTCTCTCTCTCTCTCTCCTCTCTCTCTCTCTCTCTCTCTCTGAATATTCATAATCATATACTCTCTCTCTCTCTCTCTCTCTCTCTCTCTCTCTCTCTCTCTCTCTCTCATATTCGGTTTTGCTGACCTCTCTCTCTCTCTCTCTCTCTCTCTCTTGTACATTGAATTCTCGACTTGCACGTAAATGTATTTTAAAAAAGCTCTCCCTTTCTATATATTCAATTTCTGAATGTTATATCTTTCTGTATTTAATTCGCAACTTGACTGTGAAAAATAGAAAAATAGGTTATCCTTCCACATCCACACACACACACCGGAAATTTCTGAATGATGTAACTATTGCCTTAGTATATTATGTGTACTGCAGATTGCAGAAAAAAATTACTGTAATTTTATTTTTGGATGAAAAATAGACTCAGAACTTGAGATCATAGTTATTTATTTATTTATTATTATTTATTTATTTTTTATTTATTTATTTATTTATTTATTTATTTATTCTATTTGATTTTAATTTATTTATTTATTTATTTATTTATTTATTTATTTATTTATTTATTTATTTATTTATTTATTTATTTATTTATTTATTTTGGCCATTATGGCCAATTATTTAATTAAAAAGCTGTTTGTAACGTTAACATACTGCTTCTTCTGTATCAATTACATCTCTAATTATTACATATAAATAATAATAATTTTCAAGTAACAGGAGTTAGAAAGAACAGATGTCATCAACATTCATTAAGTGATTAATACACTTGAATATCAAACACCAAGTACTCTGGATAACAAAATGAAAGCCACGGTTCTTTCGGATGGGAACCTTAAATAAACTAGGTCTGTGTCATAGTAGGCGTGGCACGATAATGAACCCTGCTGTAAAATGCCATTAGCGCAACAAACAGGCAAAATTTCTGTACTTTTGCATACAGTTGTCAACGTCTCGCTATATTAAACATATTCTTTAATGTACGTTAAATATACGTTATAAAATACGTCAAGCATCATTACTCAACTTAACTTATAGTGACTCACCGGTGCGGGTTCGACCTTTGACCAATTGAGAAAGGGTTTTTTTTTTTGTCAAATGTCTATTCTTGTTGGCTCTGTACTAGTGTTATAGTGATGTTTGAGAATAGTGTGAGAAAGTTTATTCCACCATTCTAAAACTGACCACCTCGATATAACTCGACGTTGCATTGGATATAAAAATCATCATTATCTACACAACGCTTTTTTATGCCAAGCTATCATGCAAACAATATAAGTAACATTTTCTGACTTATTGACTGTTTCAACCATCTTGTAGTCTAAAGACTTAAATGTAATTTATCGTCAAGGTATTCCAAAATGTTATGTAATAGAAACAAAACTAATCCCGATAAAAAACGTACCTAGGTAGGTTATGGTCTCAAGATGAATTAGGTACATCTTATCTTGATTAATGTAAGGCGGATTTAATGAAATTTAATTTGATTAAAATAATTTAATTGAATTTAATTTAATTTAAATTTAATTTAATTTAATTTAATTTAATTTAATTTAATTTAATTTAATTTAATTTAATTTAATTCTATTCAATTGTTTTATTTTATTTTTATTTTTTAAATTTAATTGTATTGTATTTTTATTTATTTATTTATTTAATTATTTTTTTTTTATTTTGCTACTGTAATGTTTTCATTTTGACAAAACCATTTTGATTTTATACCCCAAAACTAACCTTTTAACACAAATGTTATCATTATTTGGTGTTCTTCGTCGTGTCCAGAATTAATAAAATGATACTTGAAATGATGAGATCTGAAAGAAAAGCGAAATACATGAAAAAAACACTTGAAAATAAACTTAACAAATATTGTAACACTAGTGCGTGTCTCAAATAGGAGTTGAGCGACACTGATCCGTAACTTTTGCTTTTTTATCACAAGGCCACCAAGAAAATCTAGGATTTATATCCAGGATTTCAATTAAACCTAAAAAGAATGTATTTAAAATTACGTGGCATTAAGAAAATAAAGGGAGAAATATCTGATAATGATGGATAGATAAGAAACCAGAACCAGTTTACTATCTTCAGTTTTATTGGAGATGTTTTATGTATCAACACAAAGTCTTTAATACACATACATCTTATTAAGACATTTAAAATTCATAAGTTAATAAATTATAGAAAATCTAGACCGGATATGGGTCTTCGAAAATAAATACATTGGAAAACTACTGCAACAAAAGATTGTATTGCTACATCAACACATTGTAAACAATCAGAAAAGGAAAAGATGGAGCACATTTTTCACGAGAGGCAACATAAAAACAAATTAATTTAAAACTAAGGTTTGTTCCCTCATGCACAGCATTCCTTAGCTGGATTTGGATTTATATGATTTTGAAACTTTAGATTCATTATTTTCAACTGTTTGGCTTATATTATTTCTGTATCAAACTTTTCGGTCTTAGTGTCACTGATGAGGAAGGAATTTCCGAAATGTGCACATCTGGCACATCAAAATTTAACTGGTATTTGTATTATATTATTATCGACAGGGCAAGAGCTGCCTAGGTTCAATATCTACTTTTGGCAGCTCCTAAAAAGTGAGCTTGCTGAAGGTAGAAAGTTTTCGCCGGGCACTTTGGTTTTCTCTACCGTCCCCGAATTTACCGTATAAAAATTTGATAGGGCTTAAAACTCCATTTCTATACTTTCTACTTCCTCGCAAAGCACATGTTTTAACTGAGTATTGTTGCACAAAGCAGTGACAGGGAACACATGGATAAAGTTCATGTATACAAGATTAGTTAACACTTTGCAAATCAAAGCGCGCTTTACACACTATGCTTTACCATTTAGAAAATAAAATAATCGGTAAAATACTAACACATATCTTGAGAATATGAATAGTAGGAATCATACAGACTGTAAAAACGAGTGAGACTAACATAGTTTTAGGACAAGAAAGAAATAACATCGACCACTGAATCAGAGGCATTAACGAAGTAATTATACTCCTAAAATAAACATTGAACAATTTGTTATTCGGTTTATCAGGTAGGAGATAGCGGTCAGTTTAAAGTGGACATTCACGTGTTATAGTGGACAATTCTATTATATCAGCAACACCAATGTCGTGTTAACCATGAAACACGTGAAAGTGTTTAGATTGTATAAGCATTCTTTAGTATAAATAAGCTGACCATTTCTCAATTCTGTACCACTATTCACTAAGTGTCCGTCTGAATACAGAATCAGTTTAGACATAATGTTTAAGGTTATCCTTGTATCTGCTTTGGTCAGTTGTACCTTCGCTGCCGATTTGGTTCAAGTATTGCAAGATGGAGGACAAACAACATTAATTTCATTGGTCCAAAAAGCAGGATTGGCGAGTGCCTTACTTTCTGGTAAGTCTCATTTTATTTACATGTAATTTGGTTTTTTTTAAAATCGACTTTGTATTTTTTCACAATTGAGATCGGCATCAATGACACGTGTGTTCTAAAACAAGCATTTACATCGTATAAGGTTGAATCTGACACAGATGTTTTGTCTGGGCACACAAGTTTCCTCTTCCATCTGAAACTTGACTAAACTTCACATATGCAGTTTCAAATTGGACATACATTACGTTAGTTTGTAAGAATGTGCGTTACAAAGATAGAAAATTAGTGTACATCATATGCTTTGAAATGAAATATTGAGATTTAATGTGGAGGTATGAGCTGAAATACATATCTCTGGAGGATTATCTTCATATGAAATTATATAGTTGTTAATGATAAATCAATTTTTAAAAGAAAATAATTTTCATAAATGTGAAAGTCTTTACTTAGTGCTGATCTGAAAACTGACACATAAAATGTAACGAAAAATAACGTTGAATCATTTAAATTGTACATTATTTTTCTCATAGGTCAGCATACAATATTCGCTCCAACAAATGCAGCTTTCGCAAAATTACCACAATCTACTCTAGATGCCCTATCTAAAGATACCAGTGCTTTGTCAAAAATACTTCAATATCATGTAGTAGATGGATCAATCCCAAGTTCAGCAGCGACTAATGAACTTCAACTGACCACTCTAAGCGGACAACAAATTCGATTCAACATTTACAAGCATAACCACGTAAGTCGATCGAATTATATTTCAATAACTGGTAATTTAACTAGTCAAACTGTTTTACTTTGCATGTTCATAAAAACATTGGACAATTTATTTAAAATATTTGCAAATATTTTGAACATCTGGAAGCACTTTTTCTTATCATCCCACAGTTTGGTTCATTGTCTCTGAGAAGGCTAATACAGAATTGTAGGATTATAATTATTGTGGTAGTGAAATCAGAATGATTTATTTAACTCTTTTTGACAGATGTAAAAGTCACTAAAATAACTGTATAGTATCTTCTTTTTAAGGAACTCCGATTCTTGTGCGTTGGATTCATTCACTGGTATTATTTCATATCCCTTGCTGCTTTCGTTGGTCTAGTATTTTTTGTTTTGATTCTCTTATTTTAGTCACAAGCTAAAATTAATTTACCTGTTGTTGAATCAATTATGCTAATTAATCGATTATAGTATTTTCTTGTGCGGTTTTAATTTTTACCAATGTACATGATATTGAAACTGTCTATATCTGATTTCAATCAAAATTGTGAAATAAGTCATTATCAGTAATCAAAATGCTTTTTATTCAGGCTGTCACCATCCAAGGATCCAAAATCACAGAATTCGACAAGAAAACTGACAATGGTTACATTCACGTCATTGATACAGTTATGATGCCACCAGAGGGCAGTATTGTTGACCTTGTAGTTGGTGACAGTGAACTTTCTACATTGTTAGCCCAGGTCAAATCTGCTAATTTAGTTCAAGCATTACAAGGTAGGTTTGACAAATTGACAAAACACGTCTTGTACTTCGGATTTATAGAAAAATGTAGGTCACTGTATATTTATCTTTTAAATTATCTATTTTTTTTTTCAAAATTGATTAATTTTTTTATATTTGTATACATAGTCACAACTATTTAATTTACTGATCAAGTATAACTCAATCGTAATTTTTATAAGAGCAAGTGTACAGTTGTAACATTGTAAACAAAGAAATAATAATTGTAGGTAACAACCTGACAGTATTTGCTCCCACTAATGCCGCATTTACAAGACTTGGATCAAATGTTATCAATCACTTAACCCACAACCCATCTCTACTTAAAGGTAAGTCATGAAGCTTTTGTTGTTTAATTTTGCATTCTCAGTACTACATTTTGTAGAATGTCGCAGCTGAATAATATATTTAGAACAAACACATGTCAATAGCTTGAGCAATAACCAGATAAGACATACATATCGTGGACTAATTAATTATAAAACTTTCAAATTTTCATTACCAATTTAAATCAAGATCCGATCTTAGCGGTATGAACCTTCTATTGTTATGTCTTATAGTGCTTTAGTGTTGATGTTCATGTTCATGTCAACCATTTTCTAGTAACCTCCTTTAGCAGTCTTATACAATTGTAATGTCATGAATTTTGAATTTTTCTTCCAGTTGTCCATGTGCCGAATTTCATATTCACTTTGGTGAGAATTCGAAATTCTGGACATGGTACAAGAATAATAATTTTATTGGTATTAATATCCAAACAAAAATGGAACCATACAAGTAATGACAAAACAATGAACAAAATATCATACAGTTATACAATTACGTATACAAAAATACTAGAATATCACTGAATGCAAAATCGGAAACTGCGGACTGAAATAGAGCTATATTTTAGTCTTAGAGATTGACTAACAAACTTCTTATAATAGACCAAAAATTAGATTTATTACGTCGTAAAGTTTTTGTTTTACCAATTGTACCTCTTTAATCCCTTTTATGCATTTTGTAAAAAACTTGCTAATTCAAGATACGTTTTATAGCAATTTTGCATTGTTGACAATTGCTTTCTAGATTCAGAAGATGCATTTCTTATTCATCTTTTTTATTTGAATCTTATAGCTGCCTAAATGTTTATGACGATCACTCAATTTAATGTCAAATGTTTCTTGAATCTTTCAGACATTTTGCTTTACCATGTGGTACCACATACAGAATACTCTGCTGGTCTTTTTAACAGAGAACGCCTTGGAACACTTGATGCCCATCACGATTCAATTAGGATCCATCATTCTGGTAGGATTTTATTAGTATAATGTAGATCATGCTTTTTACCCAATGGCGATTTATATACAGTTCATATTAAATTACTTTTGACCAAAATACATTATTACATGATAATATGGAAATCGTTGGCTCGACATGCTTGGTTCTTACAACATTTCTTCAATGTAATTGCAAAAGGTATGTACTTTATCAAGAAAAATGTAAATATCATTATCAGATCATTTGTTGTCATTGGTTCTGCTGGTGTTTTACTTTTAGATTGATTGGGATGGAGTTTTTAATTATTTAGATTAACGCAATACTATTACAGATAAATTCAATCCAATTGAGTTGATGTTCCAAAAGCATCAGAAGCCTTAGGCAAGTAGCTGTAAAGTTTTTTCTTATGTATTTTAGGTTCTAATTTTTATGCGAACAACGGTAGAGTCATTAAAGCTGATATCGGTGCAACTAATGGAGTAGTCCACGTGATTGACCACGTGCTGATTCCTTTCAGACTTGCTGGACAGGCAATATTTGGATAAAATACTCATTTAATACATATTGTGTATATATGTAAATAATGTTTTTACCGCCAAATTTATACTAATAAAAACTATAAATACATTTTATCCTTCTTTGTTTTTGTTTTGTGATTAACAGGAAAAAACTTACACTTATTTTAAAAAAGTCCATCAAAAAATTCTATGATGAAATTTAAATTTGCATTTTAATACAATTTCATCAATTCTACAATTAATTAAGATCATCCCCTCCCCCGCACACACAGAGGGGGTGAAAAATTTTGTAATTTCCTACTACAATTAATTGATAGTTTTAACGACGTTTAAGGACTATTGAAAACCATTTAGGCATCTCCTATGGTGTAATTTAGATTAAATCTGACCAGTTTAACATCAAATAAGATTTTTTTACAATCCTGGCACGTTTAAACTTTAAACTTTTATCTGCATGTCAGATAAATCAAAGAATTAACATACTGATTAGATGACACCAACATTGGCATTCATCTGTTTTATAACTCCAAACTACTTCTTTTAACATTTCTATTAATTCTACTAATGTATCTATAAATGAGGAAACTGAGTTTTTACCATCAAAGTTGCAATAACTTGATCACAAAACGCATTGTTCCAAAAGTATGTTTAAAGTTTGGAAGAACCAACCACGTTACTTGCTAAAATTAACTTTCATAGAAGTATCACACTTAGGCACCACATGAACCAAATTATCGAATACATTGTTGTAACCCAGTGTTCTTACTTGATCCAAGTATTGATAATTAATGCAATTTAGTTACAACATTGTAGATTAATAAAAATGTCATGTTTATCGTGATTCATACTTACTATAATTAATGTCCGCTGGTAAAATCAATTTTGGCGATAGTTTAAATATAACAGAGGAAACATCAAAAGGTAAGCTTCTAACAAGGACAATCCTGTTTCCTCTATCACCCTAGAACTGACCGCGTCGATACAGAATTTTTACTTTTTATAAAATAAAACATTCAGCATTTCGTTGACATATGCAACATGTTGAATTTTTTATTTCATAAAACTCAGAATTCCCGATATGTTAAAAGCAAGATTTTCCCAATTTTCGAAGTTCGGCTCACACAAACACAGAGAGAGAGAGAGAGAGAGAGAGAGAGAGAGAGAGAGAGAGAGAGAGAGAGAGAGAGAGAGAGAGAGAGAGAGTTGATTTTAATTTGCATATATATGCAAATGACTCTGAGAGTTTAACTTGATTATTTTCTTTTTTCCATCAAAGAAACTATTGTTGAACTTCACATGAATCATATTAACACGTTATAACATGCTTTTGTAAAATTTCTAAATGATCCCAAATTTCGAGACTTTGTGAATGCAATCTGTGCAAGTTAGCACAAAATAGGAGATGCGACTAATTCTTCATGTTATGCTTGATATTTGGACATGTACCTCAATTATAACCTCCACAAAAGGTTTCATCTGAACTAAAAGACAAACGTGATAACTTCATTTTTCTATTGTCAACTTTCCGTTTCTTTGCAGTAATTTCCATGCTTCTCCTGCGTATGGTGTATATGTTTCACAAATAATACGTAATAGTATAGCCTGTTCCTACCCGGGACTTTTTACAGCAGAAGAAGCTGCTTAAAATTAAATTGTTAACTTAAAGATGTTACAAGCATAGGCTACACAAGGCCCTTCAAAAGGTTTATGGCCGTCATCACAATATTGATGGTAACTATCAAGTCACTGTGTCTGATACTGGATATATTCGACTTACCATAGTTCTATGTTCCTTTCATTCTTAAATTTGACTTTGCACTTTAAAGGTGTATCGAGCTAGACATGAGGTGCTTACCCTTCCGGACTACGCGGCCTCACTTACTTGATAAAACTTCACGTGTATAAATAAAGTAGCCAATTTTTAAAGTTTATTCTATGTATTTTTTGGGATTGTTAGTTGGACCTGTATGTTTGTGTTTCATTACTGATGCCATATAAATTCATTATTTATTTATTTATTTATAAAGAAACATATAATAATTAATGTATAACTCTAATTTTACACTAACATGGAAAGAAATACCTGTTTAATGTTGATGTGCTATATGTGCACATTTCGAAAAATCATTCCTCACCAGTGACACTAGAGGCCAAAAAAATTGATAGATAAAGCATTAGCCAAACTAATACTAGCATTTGGTACTAAAGGTATAACTCTACTAAGACATAAACTATGTGAATAGATATAAAATAACAAAGATGACATGAGATGATATGCACATCAAAAACACTACAATCACTTTTCCTCAATTTTAATTCTAAAGGTCAACAGGGAGTTAAACAATTACCAATTACTTAATATACAATACATTTTTATATGTATTGTATATTAAGTGTATAAAAGAGCATACATATGGTTAATGTTCTATTTTACTCTGTCCTTCTCTGTCTCTCTCTCTCTGTCTCTCTCCTCTCTCTCTCTCTCTCTCTCTCTCTCTCTTCTCTCTCTCATTCGTCCTCCCTCTCGCTTGCTTTCCCTTATTTTAAATCATGCACTATACATGGTATGTTTTGTATCTTGTAACTATATAATTATATAATATCAAAGAATATTGTACATGTATAATGAATGAAAAAAAAAAGAGAATTACAAAAAAAATGTAATAAGTTACTTTCAACTTTAGCAAAACGGTCTAATTTTCAATAATTGCATTTAAACATTTTCGATGTTGAAAAAACAATTACTAAGGCAAAAAGTTATCATATTAATAGTAGAAATATACAACTGATGAGCAAAAAATAACTTTTAAATGATACTGTAGAAATTTACTTTTTTTTTTTTTTTTTTTTTTTTTTTTTTTTTTTTGAAAAAAAAATCAAACACAGTGATACAAACAGTAATGTAATAATTAAAATTAAGATAAATAAATGACATCAGTTCATGATATAATTGATGTATGTGATTTTCTGTTTGATGTTTATTGCTTTCAAGAATTTTTTGCCCGTAAATTCGGTGACTGATTTTATAATTTAACCATTTTAGATTTTTATTCTTGATTTCTTTACATAAGTTTGAATATGCATCATACAATTAAACTTTTCCGGCAAATTGTAACTTTTTTTTTTTACATTTTGGCTTCGTATTAAGAGATTTTGTAAAACTATAATGTTACTGTAAGTACAGTAGAGACAAATGTTTCAAATGTAGATAGATAGATAGATAGATAGATAGATAGATAGATAGATAGATAGATAGATAGATAGATAGATAGATAGACCAGATAGAGAGATTGATAGATAGATAGATACACAAGACCAACCCCCCTCCTTTAAGGATCTTTAAGGATCCTTAAAGATCCTTAATATGTCCTTAAATATCCTTAAAGGTGCCTTAAAGCCTCCTTAAAGTTATTCCATCTTTAAGGATCTTTAATGGACCGTAAAGGACTCTTTAAGGACATATTTTAAAGATCCTTAATGGAACTGAAATTTTAAGGATCTTTAAGGAGGCTTTAAGATCGTTAAAGATGTTTCATAAAAACTCAATTTTTTTCTCAATTATTAATGGCTATTACATTCATTCAGTTAAAAAGAATGATTTGTTTTAGTATATTTTTAAAATTTTATAGTTTATACAACATAGGAGACATAGAGAACGCCTGTCTAAATTCTAGTTTCTACATTAAGTTTTTGTAGAAGAGCCGTATGTATTTACCTAATAATACTTGTTTCTCAATTTAAAAATGTTACGAAGTGAACATATTGAAGTAAAAAACCAGTCACAGAAGATAATCATTCACTGACAAACTTTACCCAGTTGTGAATTTCTGCAATCAGGATGGAGTGCGTAGGAATAACGGCGTTAACCTTCTCTCTCTCTCTCTCTCTCTCTCTCTCTCTCTCTCTCTCTCTCTCTGAATATTCATAATCATATACTCTCTCTCTCTCTCTCTCTCTCTCTCTCTCTCTCTCTCTCTCCTCCTCTCTCTCTCTCTCTCTCATATTCGGTTTTTGCTGACCTCTCTCTCTCTCTCTCTCTCTCTCTCTCTTGTACATTGAATTCTCGACTTGCACGTAAATGTATTTTAAAAAAAGCTCTCCCTTTCTATATATTCAATTTCTGAATGTTATATCTTTCTGTATTTAATTCGCAACTTGACTGTGAAAAATAGAAAAATAGGTTATCCTTCCACATCCACACACACACACCGGAAATTTCTGAATGATGTAACTATTGCCTTAGTATATTATGTGTACTGCAGATTGCAGAAAAAAATTTACTGTAATTTTATTTTTGGATGAAAAATAGACTCAGAACTTGAGATCATAGTTATTTATTTATTTATTTATTTATTTATTTATTTATTTATTTATTTATTTATTTATTTATTTATTTATTCTATTTGATTTTAATTTATTTTATTTATTTATTTATTCATTTATTTATTTTTTCATTTATTTATTTATTCATTTATTTATTAATTTATTATTATTTATTTATTTATTTATTTATTTATTTATTTTGGTCATTATGGCCAATTATTCAATTGAAAAGCTGTTTGTAATGTTAACATACTGCTTCTTCTGTATCAATTACATCTCTAATTATTACATATAAATAATAATAATTTTCAAGTAACAGGAGTTAGAAAGAACAGATGTCATCAACATTCATTAAGCGATTAATACACTTGAATATCAAACACCAAGCACTCTGGATAACAAAATGAGGGCCACGGTTCTTTCGGATGGGAACCTTAAATAAACTAGGTCTGTGTCATAGTAGGCGTGGCACGATAAGAACCCTGCTGTAAATTGCCATTAGCGCAACAAACAGGCAAAATTTCTGTACTTTTCAATATAGTTGTCGACGTCTCGCTATATTAAACATATTCTTTAATGTACGTTAAATATACGTTATAAAATACGTTAAGCACCATTACTCAACTGAACTTATAGTGACTCACCGGTGCGGGTTCAACCTTTGACCAATTGAGAAAGGGTTTTTTTGTCAAATGTCTATTCTTGTTGGCTCCGTACTAGGGTAATAGAATGAGTTGTCTGTGATGTTTGAGAATAGTGTAAAAAAGTTAATTCCACCATTCTGAAACTGACCACCTCGATAAAACTCGACGTTGCATTGGACATAAAAACCACCATTACTCTACACAACGCTTTTTATGCCAAGCTATCATGCAAACAATATAAGTAACATTTTCTGACTTATTGACTGTTTCAACCATCTTGTAGTCTAAAGACTTAAATGTAATTTATCGTCAAGGTATTCCAAAATGTTATGTAATAGAAACAAAACTAATCCCGATAAAAAACGTACCTAAGTAGGTTATGGTCCAAGGTGAATTAGGTACATCTTATCTTGATTAATGTAAGGCGGATTTAATTAATTTAATTAAAATAATTTAATTTAATTTAATTTAATTTAAATAATTAATTTAATTTAATTTAATTTCATTTCATTTCATTTCATTACATTTCATTTCATTTCATTCTATTCAATTGTTTTATTTTATTTTTATTTTTTAAATTTAATTGTATTGTATTTTTATTTATTTATTTATTTAATTAATTTTTTTTTATTTTGCTAATGTTATGTTTTCATTTTGACAAAACCATTTTGATTTTATACCCCAAAACTAACCTTTTAACACAAATGTTATCATTATTTGGTGTTCTTCGTCATGTCCAGAATTAATAAAATGATACTTGAAATGATGAGATCTGAAAGAAAAGCGAAATACATTGGGAAAAAAACACTTGAAAATAAACTTAACAAATATTGTAACACTAGTGCGTGTCTCAAATAGGAGTTGAGCGACACTGATCCGTAACTTTTGCTTTTTTATCACAAGGCCACCAAGAAAATCTAGGATTTATATCCAGGATTTCAATTAAACCTAAAAAGAATGTATTTAAAATTACGTGGCATTAAGAAAATAAAGGGAGAAATATCTGATAATGGTGGATAGATAAGAAACCAGAACCAGTTTACTATCTTCAGTTTTATTGGAGATGTTTTATGTATCAACACAAAATCTTTAATACACATACATCTTATTAAGACATTTAAAATTCATAAGTTAATAAATTATAGAAAATCTAGACCGGAAATGGGTCTTCGAAAATAAATACATTGGAAAACTACTGCAACAAAAGATTGTATTGCTACATCAACACATTGTAAACAATCAGAAAAGGAAAAGATGGAGCACATTTTTCACGAGAGGCAACATAAAAACAAATTAATTTAAAACTAAGGTTTGTTCCCTCATGCACAACATTCCTTAGCTGGATTTGGATTTATATGATTTTGAAACTTTAGATTCATTATTTTCAACTGTTTGGCTTATATTATTTATGTATCAAACTTTTCGGTCTTAGTGTCACTGATGAGGAAGCAATTTCCGAAATGTGCACATCTGGCACATCAAAATTTAACTGGTATTTGTATTATATTATCATCGACAGGGCAAGAGCTACCTAGGTTCAATATCTACTTTTGGCAGCTCCTAAAAAGTGAGCTTGCAGAAGGTAGAAAGTTTTCGCCGGGCACTTTGGTTTTCTCTACCGTCCCCGAATTTACCGTATAAAAATTTGATAGGGCTTAAAACTCCATTTCTATACTTTCTACTTCCTCGCAAAGCACAAGTTCTAACTCAGTATTGTTGCACAAAGCAGTGACAGGGAACACATGGATAAAGTTCATGTATACAAGATTAGTTAATTCTTCGCAAATCAAAAGCGCGCTTTAAACACTATGCTTTACCATTTAGAAAATAAAATAATCGGTAAAATACTAACACATATCTTGAGAATATGAATAGTAGGAATCATACAGACTGTAAAAACGAGTGAGACTAACATAGTTTTAGGACAAGAAAGAAATAACATCGACCACGGAATCAGAGGCATTAACGAAGTAATTATACTCCTAAAACAAACATTGAACAATTTGTTATTCGGTTTATCAGGTAGGAGATAGCGGTCAGTTTAAAGTGGACATTCACGTGTTATAGTGGACAATTCTATTATATCAGCAACACCAATGTCGTGTTAACCATGAAACACGTGAAAGTGTTTAGATTGTATAAGCATTCTTTAGTATAAATAAGCTGACCATTTCTCAATTCTGTACCACTATTCACTAAGTGTCCGTCTGAATACAGAATCAGTTTAGACATAATGTTTAAGATTATCCTTGTATCTTTTTTTGGTCAGTTGTGCCTTCGCTGCCGATTTGGTTCAAGTATTACAAGATGGAGGACAAACAACATTAATTTCATTGGTCCAAAAAGCAGGATTGGCGAGTGCCTTACTTTCTGGTAAGTCTCATTTTATTTACATGTAATTTGGTTTTTTTTAAATTCGACTTTGTACTTTTTCACAATTCAGATCGGCATCGATGACACGTGTGTTCTAAAACAAGCATTTACATCGTATAAGGTTGAATCTGACACAGATGTTTTCTCTGGGCACACAAGTTTCCTCTTCCATCTGAAACTTGACTAAACTTCACATATGCAGTTTCCAATTGGACATACATTACGTTAGTTTGTAAGAATGTGCGTTACAAAGATAGAAAATTAGTGTACATCATATGCTTTGAAATGAAATATTGAGATTTAATGTGGAGGTATGAGCTGAAATACATATCTCTGGAGGATTATCTTCATATAAAATTATATAGTTGTTAATGATAAATCAATTTTTAAAAGAAAATAATTTTCATAAATGTGAAAGTCTTTACTTAGTGCAGATCTGAAAACTGACACATAAAATAACGAAAAATAACGTTGAATCATTTAAATTGTACATTATTTTTCTCATAGGTCAGCATACAATATTCGCTCCAACAAATGCAGCTTTCGCAAAATTACCACAATCTACTCTAGATGCCCTATCTAAAGATACCAGTGCTTTGTCAAAAATACTTCAATATCATGTAGTAGATGGATCAATCCCAAGTTCAGCAGCGACTAATGAACTTCAACTGACCACTCTAAGCGGACAACAAATTCGATTCAACATTTACAAGCATAACCATGTAAGTCGATCGAATTATATTTCAATAACTGGTAATTTAACTAGTCAAACTGTTTTACTTTGCATGTTCATAAAAACATTGGACAATTTATTTAAAATATTTGCAAATATTTTGAACATCTGGAAGCACTTTTTCTTATCATCCCACAGTTTGGTTCATTGTCTCTGAGAAGGTTAATACAGAATTGTAGGATTATAATTATTGTGGTAGTGAAATCAGAATGATTTATTTAACTCTTTTTGACAGATGTAAAAGTCACTAAAATAACTGTATAGTATCTTCTTTTTAAGGAACTCCGATTCTTGTGCGTTGGATTCATTCACTGGTATTATTTGATATCCCTTGCTGCTTTCAATTGTCTAGTATTTTATGTTCTGATTCTCTTATTTTAGTCACAAGCTAAAATTAATTTACCTCTTCTTGAATCGATTATGCTAATTAATCGATTATAGTATTTTCTTGATTGGTTTTAATTTTTACCAATGTACATGATATTGAAACTGTCTATATCTGATTTCAATCAAAATTGTGAAATAAGTATTATCAGTAATCAAAATGCTTTTTATTCAGGCTGTCACCATCCAAGGATCCAAAATCACAGAATTCGACAAGAAAACTGACAATGGTTACATTCACGTCATTGATACAGTTATGATGCCACCAGAGGGCAGTATTGTTGACCTGGTAGTTGGTGACAGTGAACTTTCTACATTGTTAGCCCAGGTCAAATCTGCTAATTTAGTTCAAGCATTACAAGGTAGGTTTGACAAATTGACAAAACACGTCTTGTACTTCGGATTGATAGAAAAATGTAGGTCACTGTATATTTATCTTTTAAATTATCTATTTTTTTTTTCAAAATTGATTAATTTTTTTATATTTGTATACATAGTCACAACTATTTCATTTACTGATCAAGTATAACTCAATTGTAATTTTTATAAGAGCAAGTGTACAGTTGTAACATTGTAAACAAAGAAATAATAATTGTAGGTAACAACCTGACAGTATTTGCTCCCACTAATGCCGCATTTACAAGACTTGGATCAAATGTTATCAATCACTTAACCCACAACCCATCTCTACTTAAAGGTAAGTCATATAGCTTTAGTTGTTTAATTTTGCATTCTCAGTACTACATTTTGTAGAATGTCGCAGCTGAATAATAATATATTTAAAACAAACACATGTCAATAGCTTGAGCAATAACGAGATAAGACATACATATCGTGGACTAATTAATTATAAAACTTTCAAATTTTCATTACCAATTTAAATCAAGATCCGATCTTAGCGGTATGAACCTTCTATTGTTATGTCTTATAGTGCTTTAGTGTTGATGTTCATGTTCATGTCAACCATTTTCTAGTAACCTCCTTTAGCAGTCTTATACAATTGTAATGTCATGAATTTTGAATTTTTCTTCCAGTTGTCCATGTGCCGAATTTCATATTCACCTTGGTGAGAATTCGAAATTCTGGACATGGTACAAGAATAATAATTTTATTGGTATTAATATCCAAACAAAAATGGAACCATACAAGTAATGACAAAACAATGAACAAAATATCATACAGTTATACAATTACGTATACAAAAATACTAGAACATCACTGAATGCAAAATCGGAAACTGCGGACTGAAATAGAGCTATATTTTAGTCTTAGAGATTGACTAACAAACTTCTTATAATAGACAAAAAATTAGATTTATTACGTCGTAAAGTTTTTGTTTTACCAAGTTGTACCTCTTTAATCCCTTTTATGCATTTTGTAAAAACTTGCTAATTCAAGATACGTTTTATAGCAATTTTGCATTGTTGACAATTGCTTTCTAGATTCAGAAGATGCATTTCTTATTCATCTTTTTTATTTGAATCTTATAGCTGCCTAATGTTTATGACGATCACTCAATTTAATGTCAAATGTTTCTTGAATCTTTCAGACATTTTGCTTTACCATGTGGTACCACATACAGAATACTCTGCTGGTCTTTTTAACAGAGAACGCCTTGGAACACTTGATGCCCATCACGATTCAATTAGGATCCATCATTCTGGTAGGATTTTATTAGTATAATGTAGATCATGCTTTTTACCCAATGGCGATTTATATACAGTTCATATTAAATTACTTTTGACCAAAATACATTATTACATGATAATATGGAAATCGTTGGCTCGACATGCTTGGTTCTTACAACATTTCTTCAATGTAATTGCAAAAGGTATGTACTTTATCAAGAAAAATGTAAATATCATTATCAGATCATTTGTTGTCATTGGTTCTGCTGGTGTTTTACTTTTAGATTGATTGGGATGGAGTTTTTAATTATTTAGATTAACGCAATACTATTACAGATAAATTCAATCCAATTGAGTTGATGTTCCAAAAGCATCAGAAGCCTTAGGCAAGTAGCTGTAAAGTTTTTCTTATGTATTTTAGGTTCTAATTTTTATGCGAACAACGGTAGAGTCATTAAAGCTGATATCGGTGCAACTAATGGAGTAGTCCACGTGATTGACCACGTGCTGATTCCTTTCAGACTTGCTGGACAGGCAATATTTGGATAAAATACTCATTTAATACATTATTGTGTATATATGTAAATAATGTTTTTACCGCCAAATTTATATAATAAAAACTATAAATACATTTTATCCTTCTTTGTTTTTGTTTTGTGATTTAACAGGAAAAAACTTACACTTATTTTAAAAAAGTCCATCAAAAAATTCTATGATGAAATTTAAATTTGCATTTTAATACAATTTCATCAATTCTACAATTAATTAAGATCATCCCCTCCCCCGCACACACAGAGGGGGTGAAAAATTTTGTAATTTCCTACTACAATTAATTGATAGTTTTAACGACGTTTAAGGACTATTGAAAACCATTTAGGCATCTCCTATGGTGTAATTCAGATTAAATCTGACCAGTTTAACATCAAATAAGATTTTTTTACAATCCTGGCACGTTTAAACTTTAAACTTTTATCTGCATGTCAGATAAACCAAAGAATTAACATACTGATTAGATGACACCAACATTGGCATTCATCTGTTTTATAACTCCAAACTACTTCTTTTAACATTTCTATTAATTCTACTAATGTATCTATAAATGAGGAAACTGAGTTTTTACCATCAAAGTTGCAATAACTTGATCACAAAACGCATTGTTCCAAAAGTATGTTTAAAGTTTGGAAGAACCAACCACGTTACTTGCTAAAATTAACTTTCATAGAAGTATCACACTTAGGCACCACATGAACCAAATTATCGAATACATTGTTGTAACCCAGTGTTCTTACTTGATCCAAGTATTGATAATTAATGCAATTTAGTTACAACATTGTAGATTAATAAAAATGTCATGTTTATCGTGATTCATACTTACTATAATTAATGTCCGCTGGTAAAATCAATTTTGGCGATTAGTTTAAATATAACAGAGGAAACATCAAAAGGTAAGCTTCTACCAGGACAATCCTGTTTCCTCTATCACCCTAGAACTGACCGCGTCGATACACAATTTTTAAGTTTTTATAAAATAAAACATTCAGCATTTCGTTGACATATGCAACATGTTGAATTTTTTATTTCATAAAACTCAGAATTCCCGATATGTTAAAAGCAAGATTTTCCCAATTTTCGAAGTTCGGCTCACACAAACACACACAGAGAGAGAGAGAGAGAGAGAGAGAGAGAGAGAGAGAGAGAGAGAGAGAGAGAGAGAGAGAGAGAGAGAGAGAGAGAGAGAGAGAGAGAGAGAGAGTTAATTTTAATTTGCATATATATGCAAATGACTCTGAGAGTTTAACTTGATTATTTTCTTTTTTCCATCAAAGAAACTATTGTTGAACTTCACATGAATCATATTAACACGCTATAACATGCTTTTGTAAAATTTCTAAATGATCCAAAATTTGGAGACTTTGTGAATGCCATCTGTGCAAGTTAGCACAAAATAGGAATGCGACTAATTCTTCATGTTTTGCTTGATATTTGGACTTGTACCTCAATTGTAATCCTCCACAAAAGGTTTCATCTGAACTAAAAGACAAACGTGATAACTTCATTTTTCTATTGTCAACTTTCCGTTTCTTTGCAGTAATATCCATGCTTCTCCTGCGTATGGTGTATATGTTTCACAATTAATACGTAATAGTAGAGCCTGTTCCTACGCGGGACTTTTTACAGCAGAAGAAGCTGCTTAAAATTAAATTGTTAACTTAAAGATGTTACAAGCCTAGGCTAATCAAGGCCCTTCAAAAGGTTTATGGCCGTCATCACAATATTGATGGTAACTATCAAGTCACTGTGTCTGATACTGGATATATTTGACTTACCATAGTTCTATGTTCCTTTCATTCTTAAATTTGACTTTGCACTTGAGAGGTGTATCGAGCTAGACATGAGGTGCTTACCCTTCCGGACTACGCGGCCTCACTTACTTGATAAAACTTCACGTGTATAAATAAAGTAGCCAATTTTTAAAGTTTATACTAGGTATTTTTTGGGATTGTTACTTGGACCTGTATGTTTGTGTTTCATTACTGATGCCATATAAAATTCATTATTTATTTATTTATTTATTTATATAGAAACAAATAATAATTAATGTATAACTCTAATTTTACACTAACATGGAAGGAAATACCTGTTTAATGTTGATGTGCTATATGTGCACATTTCGAAAAATCATTCCTCATCAGTGACACTAGAGGCCAAAAATATTGATAGATAAAGCATTAGCCAAACTAATACTAGCATTTGGTACTAAAGGTATAACTCTACTAAGACATAAACTATGTGAATAGATATAAAATAACAAAGATGACATGAGATGATATGCACATCAAAAACACTATTATCATTTTCCTCAATTTTAATTCTAAAGGTCAACAGGGAGTAAAACAATTACCAATTACTTAATATACAATACATTTTTTATATGTATTGTATATTAAGTGTATAAAAGAGCATACATATGGTTAATGTTGTATTTTACTCTCTCTCTCTCTCTCTCTCTCTCTCTCTCTCTCTCTCTCTCTCTCTCTCTCTCTCTCTCATTCGCCCTCCCTCTCGCTTGCTTTGTCTTATGTAAATCATTCACTATGCATGGTATGTTTTGTATCTTGTAACTATATTATTATATAATATCAAAGAATATTGTACATGTATATTGAATGAAATAAAAAAGAGAATTACAAAAAAAAATGTAATAAGTTACTTTCAACTTCAGCAAAACCGGTCTAATTTTCAATAATTGCATAAAAACATTTTGGATGTTGAAAAAACAATTACTAAGGCAAAAAGTTATCATATTAATAGTAGAAATATACAGCTGAGGAGCAAAAAATAACTTTTTAAATGATCCTGTAGAAATTTACTTGTATACTAAAGAAGCATTGTTATTAATTTTATATTCACCCTATGAAAAAAACCAAATTCAAGTTAATTAGTTTTTTTATCTTATTTTTTATTTTTTTATTTTTTTTATTTTTTTTTTTTTTGAAAAATAATCAAAACACAGTGATACAAACAGTTATGTAATAATTAAAATTAAGAGAAATAAATGACATCCGTTCATGATATAATTGATCCATGTGATTTCTGTTTGATGTTTATTGCTTTCAAGAATTTTTTGCTCGTAAATTCGGTGACTGATTTTATAATTTAACCATTTTAGATTTTTATTCTTGATTTGTTTACATAAGTTTGAATATGCATCATACAAGTAAACTTTTCCGGCAAATTGTAACTTTTTTCTACATTTTGGCTTCGTATAAAGAGATTTTGTAAAACTATAATGTAACTGTAAGTACAGTCGAGACAAATGTTTCAAATGTAAATAGATAAATAGATAGATAGATAGATTGATAGATAGATAGATAGATAGATAGATAGATAGATAGATAGATAGATAGATAGATAGATAGATAGATAGATAGATAGATTGATAGATTGATAGATAGATGAATACACAAGACCAACCCCCTCCTTTAAGGATCTTTAAGGATCCTTAAAGATCCTTAAATATGTCCTTAAAGATCCTTAAAGGTGCCTTAAAGCCTCCTTAAAGTTATTCCATCTTTAAGGATCTTTAATGGACCTTAAAGGACTCTTTAAGGACATATTTTAGGATCTTTAAGGAGGCTTTAAGGATCCGTAATGGAACTGAAATTTTAAGGATCTTTAAGGAGGCTTTAATTCTCTCTCTCTCTCTCTCTCTCTCTCACTCTCTCTCTCTCTCTCTCTCTCTCTCTCTCTCTCTCTCTCTCTCTCTCTCTCTCTCTCTCTCAGCATATTCAGTCAGCTCTGTCTCTCTTTAAAATATTTAGTTTCCGCTGATCTTCCTCTATCTTTCTTTCCCTCAATGCATTTAGTTCCCGATCTCTCTCTCTCTCTCTCTCTCTCTCTCTCTCTCTCTCTCTCTCTCTCTCTCTCTCTCTCTCTCTCTCTCTCTCTCTCTCTCTCTCTCTCTCTCACATTCGGTTTCTGCTGACCTCTCTCTCTCTCTCTCTCTCTCTCTCTCTCTCTCTCTCTCTCTCTCTCTCTCTCTCTCTCTCTCTCTCTCTCTCTCTCTCTCTCTCTCTCTCTCTCTCTCTCTCTCTCTCTCTCTCTCTCTCTCTCTCTCTCTCTCTCTTGTACATTGAATTCTCGACTTGCCCATAAATGAATTTAAAAAAAATAACTCTCCCTTTCTATATATTCAATTTCTGAATGTTATATATTTCTGTATTTAATTCACAACTTGACGGTGAAAAATAGAAAAATAGGTTTTCCCTCCACACACACACACTCACAAACACCGGAAATTTCTGAATGATATAACTAGTACCTTAGTATATTATGTGTACTGCAGATTCCAGAAAAAAAATTTACTGTAATTTTTTTTAGGTTGAAAAATATACTCAGAATTGAGATCATATTTATTTATTTATTTATTTATTTATTTATTTATTTATTTATTTATTTATTTATTCATTTATTATTCAATTAATTAATTATTTTATTCTATTTGATTTTAATTTATTTTATTTATTTATTCATTTATTTATTTATTTTTTCATTTATTTATTATTTATTTATTTATTATTTATTTTGGCCATTATGGCTAATTATTTAATTAAAAAGCTGTTTGTAACGTTAACATACTGCTTCTTCTTTATCAATTACATCTCTAATTATTACATATCAATAATAATAATTTTCAAGTAACAGAAGTTAGAAAGAACAGATGTCATCAACATTCATTAAGTGATTAATACACTTGAATATCAAACACCAAGCACTCTGGATAACAAAATGAGGGCCACGGTTCTTTCGGATGGGAACCTTAAATAAACAAGGTCTGTGTCATAGTAGGCGTGGCACGATAAAGAACCCTGCTGTAAAATGCCATTAGCGCAACAAACAGGCAAAATTTCTGTACTTTCGTCTATAGCTGTCGACGACTCGATAGAAGTAAAAATATTCTTTAATGTACGTTAAATATACGTTATAAAATACGTTAACCATCATTACTCAACTGAACTTATAGTGACTCACCGGTGCGGGTTCGACCTTTGACCAATTGAGAAAGGTTTTTTTTTGTCAAATGTCTATTTCATGTTGGCTCGGTACTAGTGTAATAGAATGGGTTGTCTGTGATGTTTGAGAATAGAGAGTTAAGTAAGTTAATTCCACCATTCTAAAACTGACCACCTCGATAAAACTCGACGTTGCATTGGACATAAAAACCACCATTTCTATACACAACGCTTTTTTATGCCAAGCTATCATGCAAACAATATAAGTAACATTTTCTGACTTATTGACTGTTTCAACCATCTTGTAGTCTAAAGACTTAAATGTAATTTATCTTTAAGGTATTCCAAAATGTTATGTAATAGAAACAAAACTAATCCCGATAAAAAACGTACCTAGGTAGGTTATGGTCTCAAGGTGAATTAGGTACATCTTATCTTGATTAATGTAAGGCGGATTTAATGATTTTTAATTTAATTAAAATAATTTAATTTAATTTAATTTCATTCAATTTAAATAATTTAATTAATTTAATTTAATTTAATTTAATTTAATTTAATTTAATTTAATTTAATTTAATTTAATTTAATTTAATTTAATTTAATTTAATTGTTTTATTTGTTTTTATTTTTTAAATTTAATTTAATTTTATTTTTATTGATTTATTTAATTTTTTTTTCTTTTGGTAATGTAATGTTTTCATTTTAAAAAAAACATTTTGATTTTATACCCCAAAACTAACCTTTTAACACAAATGTTATCATTATTTGGTGTGGGGGAATGGCGTTCTTCGTCATGTCCAGAATTAATAAAATGATATTTGAAATGATGAGATCTAAAAGAAAAGCGAAATACATTGGGAAAAAACACTTAAAAATAAACTTAACAAATATTGTAACACTAGTGTGTGTCTCAAATAGGAGATGAGAGACACTGATCCGTAACTCTTGCTTTTTTATCACTAGGCCAGCAAGAAGATCTAAGATTTATTTCCAGGATTTCAATTAAACCTAAAAAGAATGTATTTAAAATTACGTGGCATTAAGAAAATAAAGGGAGAAATATCTGATAATGGTGGATAGACAAGAAACCAGAACCAGTTTACTATCTTGAGTCTTATTGGGAACACATGGATAAAGTTCATGTATACAAGATTAGTTAACTCTTCGCAAATCAAAAGCGCGCTTACACACTATCCCTTACCATTTAGAAAATAAAATAATCGGTAAAATACTTACACATATCTTGAGAATATGAATAGTAGGAATGATACAGACTGTAAAAACGAGTGAGACTAACATAGTTTTAGGACAAGAAAGAAATAACATCGACCACGGAATTAGATGCATTAACGAAGTATTTATACTCCTAAAATAAACATTGAACAATTTGTTATTCGGTTTATCAGGTAGGAGATAGCGGTCAGTTTAAAGTGGACATTCACGTGTTATAGTGGACAATTCTTTATATCAGCAACACCAATGTCGTGTTAACCATGAAACACGTGAAAGTGTTTAGATTGTATAAGCATTTTTTAGTATAAATAAGCTGACCATTTCTCAATTCTGTACCACTTTCACTAAGTGTCCGTCTGAATACAGAATCAAGTTTAGACATAATGTTTAAGGTTATCTTGTATCTGTTTTGGTCAGTTGTGCCTTCGCTGCCGATTTGGTTCAAGTATTACAAGATGGAGGACAAACAACATTAATTTCATTGGTCCAAAAAGCAGGATTGGCGAGTGCCTTACTTTCTGGTAAGTCTTATTTTATCTACATGTAATTTGGATTTTTTTAATTCGACTATGAATTTTTTTCCATTGAGATAGGCATCGATTACGTGTGGTCTAAAGCAAGCATTTACATCGTATAAGGTTAAATCTTACTCAGATGTTTTGTCTGGGCACACAAGTTTCCTTTTTTTAATCTGAAACTTGACTAAACTTCACATATGCAGTTTCCAATTCGACACACATTACGTTAGTTTGTAAGAATGTGCGTTACAAAGATAGAAAATTAGTGTACATCTTATGCTTTGAAATGAAAAAATTGAGATCTAATGTGGAGGTATGAGCTGAAATACATATCTCTGGAGGATTTCTTTATATAAAATTATATAGTTGTTAATGATGAATCAATTTTTAAAAGAAAATAATTTTCAAAATTAAGAAGGTCTTTACTTAGTACACATCTGAAAACTGACACATAAAATGTAACGAAAAAGAACGTTGAATCATTTAAATTGTACATTATTTTTCCCACAGGTCAGCATACAATATTCGCTCCAACAAATGCAGCTTTTGCAAAATTACCACAATCAACTCTAGATGCCTTATCTAAAGATACCAGTGCTTTGTCAAAAATACTTCAATATCATGTAGTACATGGATCAATCCCAAGTTCGGACAACAAATTCGATTCAACATTTACAAGCATAACCATGTAAGTCAATCGAATTATATTTCAATATCAAAAACTAGTAATTTAACTAGTCAAACCTTGTAATTTCATGACAAATATATAATAGAAAGACCTTATTATTAATCAAGATAATGTTCCTGGTTTGATAGCATTTCTTTTGTAGCGTGAAATCATAATTCATCGAGTTAATACCCCTTGATTGACAGTATTTCTGTTGTATGGTAAATTTCTAAGTATATTGTGACGATGTCCCTGTATTAACAATATTTCTATAGAACTTAACGGTATTTCGATAGACCTAGCAGAATATGACAGAATTTTGTGCCGAACAAATCTCGTGATAAACCAAAATGATGTACGTTGATTGACAATATTTTGTACAGCAATAGAGATCTAGAAATACATCCTGATAATCTACCTGCAGAACTGTAGGATTTTAATTATTGTGGTAGTGAAATCAGATTGGTTTATTTAAATCTTTTTGACAAATGTAAAAGTCACTAAAATAACTGTATAGTATTTCTTTTTAAGGTACTTCAATTCTTGTGCGGTCGATTCATACAATGGTACTATTTTTAATCCTTTGCTGCTTTCTTTGGTCTAATATTTGTTGTTTTGATTCTCTTATTTTAGTCACATCTTAAAATAAATTTACCTGTTGTTGAATCAATTATGCTAATTAATCGATTATAGTATTTTCTTGTGTGGTTTTAATTTTTACCAATGTACATGACATTGAAACAGTCTATATCTGATTTCAATCAAAGTTGTGATATAAGTCATAACCAGTAATCAAAATGCTTTTTATTCAGGCTGTCACCATCCAAGGATCCAAAATCACAGAATTCGACAAGAAAACTGATAATGGTTTCATTCACGTCATGATACAGTATGATGCCACCAGAGGGCAGTATTGTTGACCTTGTAGTTGGTGACAGTGAACTTTCTACATTGTTAGCCCAGGTCAAATCAGCTAACTTAGTTCAAGCATTACCTGGACGGTTTGAAAATTGGCCCGAACTATCTTTTGCATTTATATAAACTCATAAATCACGTACATCAAAACACGCCTCGTACATCAAATTTCAAGAGAAATTTGGTCACTGTATGATTATTTTCTTTTTTTTAAGTTCATTTAATATTTTTTTTATCGTATACTTAGTTACAACTATTTCATTAACTGATCCAGTATAACTCAAACGTAATTTTTAAGACCAAGTGAACAGTTGTAACATCGTAAACAAAGAAAATTATAATTGTAGGTAACAAACCTGACAGTATTTGCTCCACCAATGCCGCATTTTCAAGACTTGGATCAAATGTTATCAATCACTTAACCCACAACCCATCTCTACTTAAAGGTAAGTCATGAAGATTTTGTTGTTTATTTTTGCATTCTCAGAACTACATTTTGTAGAATATCGCAGCTGAATAATATATTTAGACCATACACATGTTAATAGCTTGAGTGATAACCAGATAGGATATACGTATCGTGGAATTATTAATTACAAAACTTTTAAATTTCCCTTACCAATGTAAATCAAGATTCGATCTGATCGGAATGAACCTCCTATCGTTATTTCTTATAGTGCTTTAGTGTTGGTATTCATGTTCATGTTAACTATTTTCTAGTGACTTCCTTAAGCAGTATTATACAATTGTAATGTCATGAATTTTGAATTTATCTTTTCATTGCCATGTGCCGAATTTTGAATATTCCTTTTCGTGAGAATTCGAAATTCTGGACATGGCACAAGAATAATAATTTTATTGGTAATTATATCCAAACAAAAATGGAACCATAGAAGTAATTACAAAACAATGAACAAAATATCCTACAGCTATACAAATATGTATACGTACAAAATACTAGAATATCACTGAATGCTATATCATTAACAGCGTACTAAATAGAGCTAGTTTTTAGTCTTAGCGGTTGACTACCTAGCTTCTTAAAATGGACAAATATTCTTTAGATTTAATACGTCTAAGTTTTTGTTTTATCAATTTTAACTGTTTAATCACTTTGATGCATTTTGTAAAATAGTCTCAGCTGTATGATATATACTTACAAAAAAATATTAAAAGCTTTAGCAATGTACAAACAGGATATACGTATCGTGTGATTATAACCACGATAACCTTTCGCATTTTGATGTTTTTCAAGCTAAAACCGTCAAATAATCTTTTACTGACATATCAATAAATGAAGGTTAGATAGAGTTATTTATATTTTTGAAAATTATTTCCTCCTGTGTGACATCTTTAACTGATTTTATATCTTAGGTATCAGTTACTGATTCAACTATTCACGGGACATTTTATAGACTTTTTTTGAAGACCAGTTTGTGATTCAACAAGCAAACATGCCATCAAATTATAGACCACTTTCTGATTCACGTTACGTTTTATAGTAATTTTGCATCGTTGACAATTCTCTCTGGATCAATACCTCTCTTGAACTCAAGATGCAGAATATTTCTTTCTTATTTAATTGCTTTATTTGAATCTTACAGCTGCCTAAATGTTAATGACGATCACTCAGTTTAATGTCAAATGTTAATTGAATCTTTCAGACATTTTGCTTTACCATGTGGTACCACATTCAGAATACTCTGCTGGTCTCTTTAACAGAGAACGTCTTGGAACACTTGATGCCCATCACGATTCAATTAGGATCCATCAAAGTGGTATGATTTTATGAGTATACTTTAGATTATACTTTTTACCCAATTGCGATTAATATTCAGTTAATATAACATTACCTTTAAATAGAACACATAATAACATGATAATATGGAAATAGATGTCTCGACACGCTCGGTTCATACAACATTTCTTCAATGTAATTGCAAAAGGTATGTACTCCAATATGTATGCTATAGCTTTGTACATTTTATTTTGCATTTATTCCTTAGGTCGTGTCTTTTGTTTGGCATTTTGAAGCCCCAATTTTATAAATGACATATTAAGTGTTTCAGAGTTGTAACTGTACTGGTTGTGTTTTACTTTTAGATTGATTGGGATGGAGTTTTTAATTATTTAGATTAACGCAATACTATAACAGATGAATGCAATAGAAACAAGGAGTTGATGTTCCAAAAGCATCAGAAGCATTATGCAAGTAGCTGTAAAGTTTTTTCTTATATATTTTAGGTTCTCATTTTTACGCGAACAACGGAAGAGTCATCAAAGCTGATATCGGTGCAACTAATGGAGTTGTCCACGTGATTGACCACGTGCTGATTCCTTTCAGACTTGCTGGACAGGCAATATTTGGATAAAATACTCATTGATTACATTATTGTGTATATATGTAAATAATGTTTATCACCAATTTTATATAATAAAGACTATAAATACATTTTTTCCTTCTTTGTTTTATGTAATGATAAACAGGAAACAACTTGCACGGATGTTAAAAAACGTCCATAAAAATAACAACATGAAATTTAAATTTGCTGAATAAATCAATTTTGTCAATTCTGCAATCGATAAAGATAGTTTCGTCTACCACTTTTCCCGAATGATATACACATATAGAGGGTGATAAATTTAAATTTCCTGCTACAATTATTGATAGTTTTGACCAAATTTTAGGACATTTGTTTATCTTCTACAATGTAGGTTTAGATTAAATTCTGCCCAGTTTAACATCAAATAAGATTTTTGCAATCCTGACACGTTTAAACTCTAATAAATATTCGCTATTTGTCAAATATATCAAAGAATTAACATACTGATGAGATGAGACATATAATGACATTTATAACTGAGGAAACTGATGTTTTAACGTCAAATGTTGCAACAACTTGATCATGAAACGCATATATCTAAAAGTATTAAAATTTAGAAGAACCAACCATGGTGCTTGCTGACAATTACTTTGAATACAAGTAGCACAATAAGGTACAACATGTGCCTTACATGAGCACTTGAACCAAACTTCTGGATACATTGTTGTCACCCTGAGTTCTCAGTTGACCATTGTATTGCTAAGTAAATGCCATTTAGTTACAACATTGTAAAACAATAAAAATGTCACGTGTATCGTGATGCCTACCAACTAGACTATTTGGAATAAAGTTTTAGTAAAGACAATTTTGACGATAAGTTTCAATATAACAGAAAAACTCAGATATTAAGCTTCTACAAGGAGACTCTTGCTTCCTCTACCATCCCAAAACTGACCGCGTCGATATAAAGGTGTCAGATACGACATTTAGAAATTTATAACATTTAGTATTTCCTTGTCATATTCAAAATACTTAATTTTAAGAAAAAATTAAAAATAGCAGATATGACAAAAGCAAAATTTTCAAATGTTAGAAATCTCTCTCTCTCTCTCTCTCTCTCTCTCTCTCTCTCTCTCTCTCTCTCTCTCTCTCTCTCTCTCTCTCTCTCTCTGTCTCTCTCTCTCTCTCTCTCTCTCTCTCTCTCTCTCTCTCTCTCTCTCTCTCTCTCTCTCTCTCTCTCTCTCTCTCTCTCTCTCTCTCTCTCTCTCTCTCTTACCACTACGGTAGCTCAGTTGGTAGAGTGCTCGCTCTGTATGTGGGAGGTCGTGGGTTCGAACCCAGGCCGGGTCCGACCCAAGACTTGAAAGTGGGTAGTGGCTGTTCTTTCGCCAAGCACTCGGCATTACGAAATGAAAGTCACGGTTCTTTCGGATGGGAACTTAAAATAAACTAGGTCCCGTGTCAGGGCGTGACATGATAAAGAACCCTGCTGAAAAATGCCATCAGCGCAACGCACGGGCAAAATTTCTGCACTTTCGCCTATAGCTGGCGACGTCTCGATATAAGTGACATTTTCTTGACTGGGACGTTAAACACCATAACTCAACTCAACTCTCTTTCTCTCTCTCTCTCTCTCTCTCTCTCTCTCTCTCTCTCTCTCTCTCTCTCTCTCTCTCTCTCTCACACACACACACTGAGTTATTTTAAATTTGAATATATACGCAAATGACTCTGAGAGTTGAATTTGAATATTTTCTTAAGCTTGAATTTATTTATTTATTCTCTTAATTTTTTTTTTTTTTTTTTTTTTTTTTTTTTTTAATACAAATTTTCAACTTTGGACTATTTTCTCTTAAATATCTACAATATATAAATAAATGATATAAGTCCTTGACATAATTGTTTCAAAATGAACAATTTGATTTCTCTTTGATGTTTATTACTTACAAGAATTTTTTTGTCCCGTACATTTATCAAATATTTTTATTTTAACAATTTTAGATTTTAATTCTTGATTTCTTTACACAAGTATAATTCAATCTCCGGCAATTAAAGTTTCCGACAAAATGAAATCCTTTTCTCATTTTTTTGCATATAGTGTATTTGTTTCACAGTTAATACGGTATGGTAGAGCTTGTTCCCACTATGTGGACTTTCTGCAACAAAGCAAATTACTTACAATTAAAGTGTTGACGCAAGGATTTTTTAAAGCCTAGGCTAATCATGGCCTTTCAAAAGTTTTATGACCGTCATCACAATATTGTTGATAAGTATGTAGTCACTGTATCCAATCTTATACTGGATATATTTGACTTACCATATTCTTTGTTCCTTTCATTCTCAAAATTGTCTTGCACGTCACGGGTGTAGCTAGCTAGACAGGAGGTGCTTACCCTTCCGGAGCACCCAGCCTCACTTCCTTGTTGGAATTTCACATGTAAAACTATTTTTGCCAGTTTTCAAAGTTTTTACTTTTTTTGGGGGGGGGGATTGTTATATGGACAAGGACTGGTATGTTTGTGTTTTATTACATTTATTATATTTTACATAGTATTAGAAATACAAGCCGCAATGCATCGTTTTGTATGAAATAAATATGTCTTAACTGTCAGTAATACCAGAACTGGATGCAAACACCAAAAACGTCTTCATGTCAATGTTAAAACCCTGTCGACGTGATGCTTATTTTTTGAAAGTGAAAATATTTAACAGAAATACTATATCATATACTTTGATGAATTATCAAACTGAACAATTTTGGCAGGACTCAACCGAAAATTAAAGTTACACTTACTTTCCGAGTAGGGCTTATAAACAAACGGTAAATAAGTTAAAGTTTTATTGCGCTAGTTGAGCCTTTAAGGCTTATTTGTTTCTACAACAAAAACGTTTGTCTGCTCTTATCTCACTGTGGAAGAATTTGGACTTGTAGATTTAAATCTTCTAATTGAAATGCAAGACAATTTTTTTGTCCTGATGTTTCACTTTGGAAACATATGGTACAGACCACAGGCTTTCATTGAACTATTGGTTTTTTTTTCTATCTATGTATTATTTGTGAAGAATAATACCGTTTTATTTTCAAACATTTGTCTCGGCTATAGTTACAATTACAGGGGTTTTTTTTATTTGGAACCATAAAATGATGAATTTTCAAACACTTAACATCTAACATATATGTAGACAACTATGAAGGATTTAAGCACATTTAAACTATTTTTACATTATCTCTTTATAAAAAAATAAAATGAAACATAAATAACAAAAAAGTAATTATGTAAGAGATAATGGACTAAAGTTGAAAATTGGACTTCTGTAAAAAATTAAAACGTTTGCAATTTTACAAAAAAGCAAGATTTTTTGGGTTTTTTTGTTACAAAATATATCTATCTTAAATTTAATCATTACATTAATGTTTGTATCACTGTATTTGTAACAGTGAATTTGATTAGTTTTCAAGGAAAATTCAATTAACTCGAGTTAAGTTTGGTATTTTTAACTTACTTGAGTTAAGTGGTAACTTAAAATCGCTACGCGCATCCGCGATAAAAAATTCTGTAGAAAGGAAATCAAAATATAGAATTTGAAATACTGTGTAAATGTATTAATGCGTGTGTAAAAAGTGCTTTGTCGCAAATTTGCTCTATAATTTAAAAATTATAAATTAAAATATAAAACTTAAAATTTGGCTTAAAATTAAATAAAACATGGGGTGAACATCAAAGTAATAATAACGATTCTGAAATTTACTAGTACATTCCTACAAGATCTTTTTAACAGTTATGTTTGTCTCTTCAGCTGCATATTTGTACTATTGATATTATTTTTGCCTTAGTCATTCTATTATTCGCTCCTGACCTTAAGAGATAAAAAAGATAAAATATATTATAGTGTTTTGTGTGCATATGATCACATAAAATGCAAACATACCAGTCAATATCCAAGTCACATTCCCAAAAAATACAAAGAAAAAACGTGGATAACTGGCTAATTTAGTTATACACGTGAACTTTCATTTAGGAAATGAGGCCGGGCGTTTTAGAGGGTAAACACATCCTGTCTAGCTTGATACATCTGTCAAATTTGAGAATGAAAGGAACATAGAACTAAAATTAGTCAAATATATCTAAGAGTTTTGATACCATGACTTCATTCTTATCAACAATATTTTGATGACGACCATAAACTTTTAAAGAGCCTTCAATTGGCCTTGGCTTGCAATATTATTAAGTCAACAATTTAAATATAAGCAGCTTGTTCGTTGTAAAAATCACCGTGGTTGGAACACGCTCTACTTTACTGTAATAATTGTCAAACATATACCATACGCAAGAGAATCAGGGATATTAATGCAAAAAACAGAAAGTGTACAATAGAAAATTAAAATCATCACTCTTGTTGTTCAGCTTCAGAGGAAACCTTTCGTGGGTGTTATAAATAGGGTATACGTCAAAAATGAGCAGAACATATACAACCAGTTATATCTTTTATTTTAAGCTCACTAGAATGCATGACATTCACAAAGTCTCCAAATATTGTATTATTTTAGACAAAATGTCATCTATATATCTGTTTGTGAAGTTGAATGATTTAGTAACAGTCTTCTCTCCATAATTGACAAGATTCTGTAAAATATTTTGCTTAATATGAATAAAGAAATCAGGAAGCAAAGATTTAAGACTTTTGTCCATTGGTATACCGATTGTCAAATTTCGGAAAATTGTATTGCAAAATATATCAAATATGGTGTCTAACAAAAACTCCTACATTTTGTTAATGGTATCGTCAGTATATTTTTGTTTGCGGTGTGTATGATGTTTAACAAAATAACCAAAACTCTTATGTAATTATTGCATTTTTGTTGTCATTGTTATTTCATATCTTTTCCTTTTTATTTTACAAATGGCTGTTATTACGTGTTAATTCTGATTCATGTGAAGTTTAAAAATGTCTTCTCTCATGGAGAAAAGAAGAATAATCAAATTAAACTCTCAGTCATTTAAAATGACGGTCTGTGTGTGTGTGTGTGTGTGTGTGTGTGTGTGTGTGTGTGTGTGTGTGTGTGTGCCAAACTTCGAAGATTTAAAGATTATTGCTTTTGTCATTTTAGCAATTTTAAACTAAAATATTCAATATTTTGCACATGACAACGAAATAATGAATATTTTCTGTAATAAAAAATACGAAATTTCGTATGTATATATGACAAAAACATCTGTTAAAATTTAATATGCCATATGTGCACATTTCGGAAAATCATTCATATTTGACACTTTTATATCGACTCGGTCAGTTCTGGGATGAGCAAACAGGACTGCCCTGGTAGAAATTTTCCGTCTGATGTTTCTCTGTTATATTTTAACTAATCGTCAAAATTGTCTTAACTTGTGTAACACTTTATTCCAAAAGTCTAGTTGGTAGGAATCACGATAAACATGGCATTTTTATTGTTCTACAATGCTGTAACTGAATTGCATTTACTTAGCAATACAATGATCAACCAAGGACACAGAACAACAAAGTTTCCGGTAGTTTGGTTTATGTGGTGCCTAAATGTGCTACTTATATTCAATGTTAATCTTTACAAGTATCATGGTTGGTTCTTCTAAATTTTAAACATACTTTTGTAAATATCCGTTGTGCAATTAAATTGTTGCATTATTTAATGGTAAAACATCAGTTTCCTCAGTTATAAATACATAAGTAGAATTAATAGAAATCTTATGAGAAGCAGTTTGGAGTTATAAAATAGATGAATGCCACTGTGTGTGTCATCTCATCAGTATGTTTATACTTTGATATTTGTTCAGGTATTGTGAACATAATGATGTCACATATATACGACGATTATTAACGTTTAAACGTGTCATGACTAAAAATCTCAATTGATGTTAAACTGGTCAGATTTAATCTTAACTTACACCATAGAAGATCGCCAAATGGTTTTAAAGAGTCCTAAAATTTTGTTAAAACTACCTATAATTGTAGAAGGAAATTAAAATTTTTCATCCTTCCTGTGTGTGTGTGTGTGTGTGTGTGTGTGTGTGCTGGGGGGATGCCGAATGATCTTAATCGATTGTAGAATTGACAAAATTGATTTATTCAGCAAATTTAAATTTCATGTTATTTTTTGAAGGACTTTTTTTAACATCCGTGTAAGTTGTTTCCTGTTTATCATAAAACAAAAACAAAGAAGGATAGAACGTTTTTATAGTTTTATTATATAAATTTGGTGGTAAAAACATTATTTACATATATACACAATGATGTATTAAATGAGTATTTTATCCAAATATTGCCTGTCCAGCAAGTCTGAAAGGAATCAGCACATGGTCAATCACGTGGACAACTCCATTAGTTGCACCGATATCAGCTTTAATGACTCTACCGTTGTTCGCGTAAAAATGAGAACCTAAAATATATAAGAAAAAACTTTACAGCTACTTACATAATGCTTCTGATCCTTTTGGAACATCAACTCCTTGTTCTATTGCATTCATCTGTTATAGTATTTTGTTAATCTAAATAATTAAAAACTCCATCCCAATCAATCTAAAAGTAAAACACCACCAGTACCAATGGCAACAAATTATCTGATGATGATATTTACACATTTCCTGATAAAGTATGTATTTATAAAAGTTGTCTTTTTGACATTACGAAAACCATCCTGTGGCAACTCTGGAATACTGAATATGTTTATTCAAAAACTAGACATTCAAAATGTCAAACATTTAGAGTAAATGCAAAATAAAACTTACATATCTATTGCATATATTGGAGTGCATAACTATTGCTATTTCATTGGAGAATTGTTGTAAGAACCGAGCGTATTTGAGAGATCCATTTTCATATTATTATGGTATTATTTATTTTATTCAAAGGTCATGTTATGTAAAATGTACATAAATCGCCATTGGGAAAATTTTACAGTATACTAGTACAATCATACCAATATGATGGATCCTAATTGAATCGTGATGGGCATCAAGTGTTCCAAGATGTTCTCTGTTAAAAAGACCAGCAGAGTATTCTGTATGTGGTACCACATGGTAAAGCAAAATGTCTGAAAGATTCAAGAAACATTTGACATTAAATTGAGTGATCGTCATAAACATTTAGGCAGCTATAAGATTGAAATAAAACATTTGAATAAGAAATGTTCTGAATCTAGGCCTAAGAGAGCTCTGGATCAAGAAGGCAATTGTCAACAATATAAAATTGCTAAAAAACATTACTTGAAACAGTAAGTGGTCTTTAATTTGATGGCATGTTGGATGGTTAAACCACAAACTGATCTTCAAAAACAAGTCTATAAAATGTCGAGTGAATAGTTGAATCAGTAACTGATACCTAAAAATATAAAACCAGTTACAAAAATATAAATGACTCTATCCCACCTTCATTTATTGATGTGTCAGTAAAACCGTTTACAAAAACTTTACAACGTATTAAATCTAAAGAATATTTGTCCATTAAAAAAAGCTAGGTAGTCAATCGCTAAGACTAAAAACTAGCTCTATTTAGTCCACTGTTCCTGATATTGCATTCTGTGATATTATAGTATTTTGTATGTATACATATTTGTATAACTGTAGAATATTTTGTTTATTGTTTTTAAAATACTTGTAAAGTTCAATTTTTGTTTGGATATAAAAACCAATAAAATTATTATTCTTGTGCCATGTCCAGAACTTCAAATTTTCAACAAAAGGAATATTCCAAATTCGGCTCATGACAATGGAAAGAAAAATTCAAAATTCATGACATTACAATTGTATGAAAATGTTAAAGGAAGGCACTAGAAAAAAAAGTTGACATGAACATAAACATCAACACTAAAGCACTATAAGATATAACGATAGAAGGTTCATTCTGATCAGATCAGATATTTACATTGGTAATGGAAATTTGAAAGTTATTAATTATTCCACGATACGTATATCCTATCTGGTTATTGCTCAAGCTATTGACATGTGTATGGTCTAAATATATTATTCAGCTCGACTTTCTACAAAATGTAGTTCTGAGAAAGCAAAAATAAACAACAAAAGCTTCATGACTTACCTTTAAGTAGAGATGGGTTGTGGGTTAAGTGATTGATAACATTTGATCCAAGTCTTGAAAATGCGGCATTGGTGGGAGCAAATACTGTCAGGTTGTTACCTACAATTATAATTTCTTTGTTTACGATGTTACAACTGTTCACTTGCTCTCAAAAATTACGTTTGAGTTATACTGGATCAGTTAATGAAATAGTTGTTACTAAGTATACGATTAAAAAAAATTATTAAATGAATTTAAAAAAATAAAAATAATTATGCAGTGACCAAATTTCTCTTGAAATTTGATGTACGAGACGTGTTTTGATGTACGTGATTTATGAGTTTATATAAATGCAAAAGGATAGTTCTGGCCAATTTGACAAACCGTCCTTGTAATGCTTGAACTAAATTAGCTGATTTGACCTGGGTTAACAATGTAGAAAGTTCATTGTCACAAACTACAAGGTCAACGTTTGAGTTATACTAGATCAGTCAATGAAATAATTGTGACTGAGTATACGAATATAAAAAAATTAATTAATTTTGAAAAAAAGATAAATAATAATTTCAAAGATAATTATACAGTGACCTACATTTGCCTAAATATCTGATGTACAAGACGTGTTTTGATGTACGTGATTAATGAGTTTATATAAATATAATTAGATAGTTTGGTCAATTTGCAAACCTACCTTGTAATGCTTGAACTAAATTAGCTGATTTAACCTGGGCTAACAATGTAGAAAGTTCACTGTCACCAACTACAAGGTCAACAATACTGCCCTCTGGTGGGATCATTACTGTATCTATGACGTGAATGTAACCATTGTCAGTTTTCTTGTCGAATTCTGTGATTTTGGATCCCTGGATGGTGACAGCCTGAATAAAAGGCATTTTTGAATACTTGCTATCAATTGTTAAAAATTTTAATTGAAATCAGATATAGATAGTTTCAATATCATGTACATTAGTAAAATTAAAACCGCACAAAAAATATTATAATCGATTAATTAGCATAATTGATACACCAACAGGAAAATTAACTTTAATTTGGGTCTTAAATAAAAGAAGCAAAAAAAAAAAAAAAAAAAAAAAAAAAACAAATACTAGACCAGCTAGCACAACAAACAATATAAAATTATACTAATGAATAATGTATTGCACAAGAATTGGAATATCTGATGAAGAAAATACAGACTATATAAAATATCAACTATATAATTATATTTTAATGACTTTTACATCTCCTAAAAAGAGTAAAAAAATCATTCTGATTACACTACCATAATATTTCCATTTATACAATCCAGCATTAGCTGTTACATTTCAAAATCAATAAATCAAGTACTGGGACGATAAAAAAATGCTTGCAGATGTAAGAAATATTTTTAGAAATATATCACACGCTTCAAATTATTTATCCAATGTTTTTATCAAAATACAAAGTAAATAGACTTTCTCAATAAGGTTTCTTCATATTTCTGAATAAGGTTTTTAACTTTTTTTGCATTTCTGACATTATATTAGTATCATAATTCGTACAAACAATGATAAATTACTTTTTTGAAAACCAATTAGTTTTCTCAAAAGAAAATAGAGAATATGGTCAATCGAGAGACTTTATCTATTACGATATCTCCGATGCTAGTTCTACAGAAATACTGTTAATCGAGGGACATAATCAAAATATAATACGATATTTACGTTACAACAGAAATACTCTCAATCAAGGGGCATCAACTCGATGAATTATGATATCACGCTACAAAAGAAATGTTATCAAACCAGGAACATTATCTTGATTTATAATTAGGTCTATTCTATTAAATATTTGTCATGAAATAACAAGGTTTGACTAGTTAAATGACAAGTTTTTGATATTAAAATAAAATTCGATAGACTCACGTGGTTATGCTTGTAAATGTTAAATCGAATTTGTTGTCCGCTTAGAGTGGTCAGTTGAAGTTCATTTGTCGCTGCTGAACTTGGGATTGATCCATCTACTACATGATATTGAAGTATTTTTGACAAAGCACTGGTATCTTTAGATAGGGCATCTAGAGTTGATTGTGGTAATTTTGCAAAAGCTGCATTTGTTGGAGCGAATATTGTGTGCTGACCTGTGGGAATAATTATGATTAAATATTCAACGTTCCGTTTAGTTACATTCAATGTGTCAATTTTCAGATCTGTACTTAGTGACGACTCTCACATTTTTAAAAATTATTTATTTTCTTTTAAAAATTGATTTATCTTAAACAACAATATAAGTTTATTTAAAGAAAATCTTCTAGAGATTTATATTTTAATTCATATTGACTCTCTATATTTCATGTTAAAGTATATGATGTACGCTTTTTTTCTTTGTAACGTACAATCTAACTTGATGAATGTCCGATTTGTAACTGCATACGTAAAACTCAAGAGAAGTGAAGTTTAGTCAAATATCGGAAAGTAGAGAAACTTGTGTGTCCACAGAAAACAACCGATCTTTAATAGGCAAACCAACAATAGGATCTTAGTTAGATTCAAACCTATACAATGTAAATGCTAGCTTTAGAACACACGTGTCATCAATGATGATGTCAAGAGGAAAGAAATACATAGTAAAATTTGAAAAAAAAATGCTAAATTACATATAATTGAATCGGACTTACCCGAAAGTAAGGCACTCGCCAATCCTGCTTTTTGGACCAATGAAATTAATGTTGTTTGTCCTCCATCTTGTAATACTTGAACCAAATCGGCAGCAAAAGCATAACTGACCAAAACAGATACAAGGATTACCTTAAACATAATGTCTAAACTGGTTCTGAATTCAAAAAGACACTTTGTGAATAGTGGTACAGAATTTAGAAATGGTCAGCCTATTTATATTAAAAATGCTTATACAATCTATACATTTACACGTGCTTAAAGGTAAACACGACATTGGTGTTGCTGACATAATAGAATTGTCCACTATAACACGTGAATGTCCACTTTAAACTGACCGCTATCTCCTACCTGATAAACTGGATTACAAATTGTCGAATGTTTAATTTAGGAGTATAAATACTTGGTTAATACCTCCGATTTCATGGTCGATGTTATTTCTTTCTTGTCCTAAACCTGTGTCAGCCTCACTCGTTTTTACAATCTGCATCATTCATACGATACTCGATACGATACTTGAATTGCGAAGAGTTAATTTAACCAATCTTGTAATATGAATTTTATCATTGTATTTGCTGTCAATGCTTCGTATATCAATACTGAGTTAAAAATCGTGCTTTGCTGAGAAAGAAGAAAGTATAGAAATGGAGTTTTACTCCCTGACCATTTTTCCAGAAAATTCTTGGGCTGTAGAGAAAACCAAAGTGCCCGGTGAAAACTATATAAGTTCAGCAATGAAACTTTATATATTGAACCTAGGTAGTCCTTGCTCTATTCATAATAAGGTATGTGTTTTAGTAGCCTCCCATGAGAAAGGTGTTTCTTATTTTTCCTTTTCTGATTTTTAAAAATATTTTTGATGCATGAAAACAATCTTTTGTATTTTTATTTTCTTATGTACTTGTTTTTGAGACTCATTTCCGGTCTCGGCTTCTATAATACCTCAACTAACTTATGAATCTTAACTGTCTTAATTATATTATTGGAGATTTTGTGTTGATAGATCAAATAAACATCTCCAATAAAACCGAAGATAATAAACTGGTTATGGTTTCTTGTCTATCCACGATTATCAGAACTTTTTCCTTTTTATCTTAATGCCGTGTAATTTTAAATTTATTCTTTTAAGGTTAAAGTCAAATCTTGGATGTAAATCCTGGATTAGTGATAAGAGAAGCAAGCGTTACGAACCAGTGTCCCTAAACTCCTATTTAAGATACACCCTGGTGCTACAATATTGGTAGGTTGGTTTCTGAATCCTAGTGGTTTTTAAGTGTATTTAGCTTTTCGTTCTTAAACATTACAGATCTCACCATTTCAAGCATGAGTTAATTAATTCTGAACACGATGAAGTACACCATCCCCTCAACCAAATACTGATAATATTTGTGTTAAAAGGTTAGTTTTGATGTATAAAACCGAAATGGTCTTTTTAAAATGAAAACATTGAATTAACAAAATAAAATGAAAAATAACATAAAAAGTAAAAAAAATAAAATGAAATAAACTAATAAAATAAAATTTAAAAAAACCATTAAATTAAATAAAAGTGAATAAATCAAATTTATTCAGTCCACCTTGGATCAAGGAAAGATGTACCTAAATCACTTTGAGACCATGACCTAGGTACGTTTTCTATCGGGATTAGTTTTGATTATATTATATAACGTTTTGGAAGACATGGAAGATAAACTATATTTTAACCTTTTCAATGCATTTTTGACAAAGCCACGTAAAAGTCCTTTAATTATTTACAGATACATACATGCGTAAACAATAAAGATCTTGAGGATTGAAATAATATTGGTTTATGATGATAATTGTCAATGTTAAATTATTTTTGTCAAAAATCTTGCTTTCCCTGTGTTCATTTACTGACGAAACTTGGCCATAATTGTGCTTTAGTGAAAAGCTTGATTGTTTGATTATAAGAAAGGGTACTGCCTTCCTGATTTTAACTAGTGCGCACTTATGATGATCTTAAGAATGCTAGTTAACTGGTTTGTGATATCACTGACATCTTATACAATTCATTCTGTTACACCGGTACCGAGCCAACAAGTAAAGACATTCGACAAGTAAAAACACTTTTTACTTAGTCTGTCGGTGTCGACACCCGCAGGTTTGAGACACTTTGGCTTTAAAGATTAAGTCTAAAGCATTCAATTACTTCGTTCAGACAATTTCGAGTGAATAATTCAAACAAAAATGTTTAAAATCTCCATTGCCATGTTTAGTGTGTATTTTGTTTTTAATCTTCTCTTTGTATGGTTACATTAATGTTGCTTTTATAAGAACGTGAAAACAAACATTTTATTTTTTCGAGTCAAAATTGATATCTGTACAGGTTTGTATATAATAAAATTGAACTGACTACAAAACCAGCTATGATCGTTTTAATGTTTCAAAAAGAATCGTGTTGCAAGTTTTTAAGTGAATTTAAATTTTCTCATGAAACTTTCAACATTCTTAAACTACCAATAAAAAGATGATAATTATCAGACCCAGGTCATGGTAAATTCAAAATTGTTATCTTGGATCGTCACGAGTCTTGACATTTATCATTTCTTCAGTTATTTACCTATACACACATGTTGCTTATCACTGGTACATTACATTTATGAAAATAAATTATCTTCAAAATTAAAAACACGTGCTAATTTTCGTGTAAAATTGAAAATTATGTAAAATAATTCCTGTCCACGTGATGCTTATCATTTGAGCGTGAAAATATTTTACAAAAAAAAAATATTTTATAGAATTGAGATTTAAAAAAAAAGAAAAAAGAAAAAAAAAGAAAAGATGTGAAAAAATGAAGTTCAGTATTATTTTTTTACTTACTTAATTAGTTGACATAATTAGTTATTTTAGATTATAAAAAATCATATAGTTTTTCATGTATATTTTTATGAATAAAATAATTCTGTTTTAAATCTTCTTGCCTGTTTTAATATGATCTATAATATAATGCTGATTTTTTTTACTCTTGTGGTCGACGTCTTTGGTTTTATATTTTAAACGTGCCTACGATTAAAATTGGTGACAAAATAAAAAAAGTTATAGAGGTTTGAAATCCACATTTTATAACTTTCTCTTTATCGAAAAGTGAAACGCCTCGTTTTGAGTTATAAACGTGTGACGTCATTGCAGTATAAGAAGTAGTGTCTAACCTAATAGATAGTAGTAATAATGATGATATATTGACGTATGTAGAAGAAAGTAACGACTCTGACATGTACCTTTTTATGTCAAATAGTTTGTCATTATTTCGAGAAGCAGTAGACAATCTTATCACTGATGAATTTGGAGTAAAACCGTTATTTATTTGAACCAGAAACGGGCGAATCTGATGAACATATTGAGTCGAGTCCCGACCTACTCAAGAATTGTGACTGCATTTGGTTGCATAGCTGTTGAAAAATACTTGACGAGTGTTAACTTGTCAATAACACGAAAATTGATTTTATCTTTCACTATTTTAAGAAAATAAATTATTTTATGAAGTCGGACTGGACAGACTCGAGAATTACGATAAGTTGCATAGCTTTAACAAAAAATACGCGATTAGTTTTAACTAGTCAAATACACGAAAAAGTAATTTTATCGTCGACATTTTAAAATGAATTAGATATCAAGTCGGACTGGACAGAATACCGGGTGAAAATTATGGAACTTACTGTGGTGTCATGTGCTAAATTTGGATTTCTATTAAAATAATGCATTCAAAATTTTGAATTTTGAATGCATTATTTTAATAAAAATTCAAAATCAGCACATGACAGTGGCACCGGGTAAAAATCAATACATAAAAAAACCAATCGTCTATGTTCTTTTGTGCAATGTTCATTGACAGTTGAAATTAAATGACCGTGATGTAGAAAACTTTTAAGTAGTCTGGCGGCATCACATTTCCTCGAAAAGGTTCACACAATTAAAGTTTGTAACATAGTTCTTTTCAACTGTCCCGATGGCTAATTAATGCTGGGATAATTAAAAAGAAAAAAAAACAAGATATTCCATCTGAAATTATTTTACGCGAAATATTTTATAAATGTTTAAAATGAAATGACACGGATTTTAGAATGAGACCACATTTTAAAAAACGAGATAATAATAATAACAATAATTTTATGAATTTGTATATATAAATTAAAGAATTTAAGAAAATCACAGCTAAATATATGCCCAAGGAAAATGAAAACTAAAATCTAATAAAATCAAATGCTGTAAGTAGATCAATAAACATGTTTTAAATAGACTATTCTGGTCGTCAATTTTTAATTTTTGATTTTGCCTAAAAGTTATATTTTATAATAATAATAATAATAATAATAATAATAATAATAATAATAATAATAATTATTATTATTATTATTATTATTATTATTATTATTATTATTATTATTATTATTATTATTATTATTATTGACATGAAAACTAAGAAAGAATTCTTTTTCTTACTTTTTAAAATTTACAAATGAAATATCCATTTTTTCTTGAGTGAAATCTTTATACTGTATATGATAAATAACGTTTAACAAATAAAATATTTTACTTTACTCGAACTGTAAACTGGTAAATATATAATTGTATATTACAGGACGTAAGATAACTTTATCAACCTGCAAATCAATTTTGCAAATTATAAGTGACATCCTGTTAATTATAGGTGTGGGTCTGAATCTAAGGAATGTGTCTAATAAACAAAAGGATTAATAATAATCCTAATTATCGGTACATGTCTAACGGATGTTAATTCCACTGCATTAAATAGTTTTCTCGTAAAATAATCATAGAAAGTTAAACTACGAGTTCGTATTTGACTTATTTTAGTAGTTGGTAAAAATATTCTGAAGAGGTATGTTACTGGTATGACGTCACAACACGAGAGCCTCGATTTCGATCTTTTTGATTTGGATTTCTAGAGATGCATTATAAAATCACCGATATCTACCTTATTATGGAATGAAATTTTATGGAATTTTCGCTACAGCCATATTTAAGTACTACGAATAAAATATGTCAAAACTGAAAATTGTTACAGGTACCCTTTAAAACTGATATAAGTGCAACTAATGGAGTTATCCACATGATTGACCAGGTGCTGATTCCTTCAAGATTTTCTTCACGTTGAGTATAAAGATAGAATGTTGGTCAGGGACAAAAATGAGGTCTAGGGGACCCAGATTAAATGTATAAACAGTTTAAATGAAACATAACAAAGAAAAGGGATTTATTCTTACAATCGTTTTGATTTTAAAAAATAAATGTCTTGGTAAACGTAAATAAAACAGTTGATAGCATTACATGTACATTCCTTTTTTTCTTTTACTATTCTTTGTATGCATTTCTTACTTTACATACTTAATCCTCTTCGTACATATGTGTACATAAGGCCACGTATGCATTTCTAAAGGCTCCTAAATGCTAAATTATGCATAGGATTAGAGGTCATTTTGACTATTAAAATAACATCTACTTATATATCAATTCTAAAAACTAACTTTACTAACTTAACTTTACGTATCTTAAATGGAAATAAATCTTTTAAATTTCTTAAAATAAATATAAATAATATATATATATATATATATATATATATATATCTATTAATAGTTACACCAACAAGCAATTTTTAACGAATCTGGTTTAAATTGTTCGAGTTTTTAGAAGGTATCAAAGTTTGAACATACACGCATGCACAGATGGGCGCACTATTTGGCATTTTCTTTTTTTTAAAAACAGTTTTACACCTTGAATTCACTGCATTTTGGAACTACTTTTGATTCATGTATTTTCAAATGTTAAGGTTTAGTTATTTTAGCTATGAACTTTTTTCGACCCATGGTGTAACTGATGAGAAATGACTTTCAGAAATATGCACAAATGGCACATCAAAATTTATTTTATTTTTGTTAGATATTTTAAGACACCTAACGGTTTAGGAATCGAGACAAAGTAGTCTGTATGCGAGAAAACGGTTATTTCTTTGCCATAAACCTTTGCAATCTAACATTTATATGCTGCATTAAACTAGCAAAAACATCCACTTTTCATTCTGAAGACTACAATAAACCCAAACGTTTAATTTTAGCTTAATGGTCTAAAAACCGTGCTAACAGATCATAGAGCATCTCATCATCTAGGTTGTGAATGAATCTTTTAAATTCTGCAAGGGCAGGTCCTAGTGTGTGAAAGTTTGTAATTTTTCCTGATAAAGGTTTACGGTTTTCTCTGGAAACATCGCTTTTTTCCGCAATCCCCAACTGACTATCTTGAAAAAAGCAAAAGAATCTTGACTTGGGCATGAAAATACCATTTCTCCTCTCCACTCCAAAAGTTGCTACAATGTGCTGGTTGTCCTCACAGCAACCTAAGGACATGAAGAGTCACATGTGTTATAAATGTTGTTGACAGAATTAACCTATATGTAAAAGCTTAACACAATGACACTGTGCTTGAAGTTTCAACCTTTTCAGCCTTTTGTTCGTGAATGATATTTTTACTGTTATACTTACTTAAAAATCACTATACCAGTAGTAAAAGTCAAGATCATCCACTTACTTGGTAGCCCTTCAAGTACTTATGCTGTAAATAATTTCAAGATATTACCGTAGTCATCAATTATAATAAGTATTTTAATTGAAATCACTGTGACATTATTGAAACAAAAGTCAACTGGCTAAGTAAACTCAGTAAACCTTCAAGCACTAATTCTACATAACAAGTCAAGCTAAGTAGTCTATGGTTCATTGAAATAAGCTGTTAAGATATTTCACTGTTAAAGTTCATCCTTATTTTATTGGTACGATTGGTTCAATGGGTATAAAAATTGTTTAAGTGATAAAGTTACAATACACCACCTCAGACAAATAAGGATACGTGTATAGGTTTTAACTTGAGAATTCACACAAAATCACCTATTAATTACAACAGTGACTGGTCAGAAACTGATAAAAAACGACAAAATTTAGCCATTAAAAAGTTTGAAAATATATTTGTTTTAGCAACAACATAACACGGGTATAGTTAATATACATTTATTACATAATTTGTTTTCCTTACAGCATAAATACAAGATTGATCAGTTTTTATCATCTCCAAGGCTGCTTTCACCTATATTTATTTTTACAGAAAATGGTTATTTCAGCAAATAACAAGTACATAATTCTGTACCTAGCATACAAAACATCTAAAATATCTTTGTTAAAAAATTCCTCTCTCTCTCTCTGTCTCTTCTCATCACACACACACACACACACACACACACACACACACACACCTCAAAATCTGAGTAGAATTTGATTATTTTCTTTTCTCCATCACAGAAACGATTGTTGAACATCACATGATAAAGTTAACATATCAATAACAAACTTTTGTAAAAGAAAAACGAAACAAAATTTGTAAAATTTTTGGGGAGATGAAATAACAATGACAATTTAAATCCTGGGTTTACATCTAACTGCTGCTTAATACTGATGCCATATCAAATATTTATTTATTTATTCATTTATTTATTTATTTATAAAAATAAGAAAAAATAATCAATGTACAACTGCTATTTTCCATTATCATGGTAACCAATATCAGCATTTGGTATTTTAAAGCACCAAGAAATGAAATATTCTTTTTTTTTTAATTTTCAAACCTTTGCTGAAACATAAAAATGTGCGAAGAGACATAAGATAACAAAGGTAACATGAATGACATGCACATAAAAATCACCTTCCTCCTTCTAAATCAAAGGGTCACCATTGAGTTCCAGAATGACTATGACAAGAAATAGTACAAAAATAACTGTTCTAATTATTCTGTATAAATATACATGTATTCTTAAGAAAGATTATCATCAATATTATATTCACCCTATGTTTTTATTGAATTTTCAATCCCAATTTTATTGGTTACAGATTTTTAGATTGATTTTATTTTCAATTTCTTCTTGAAAATAAAATTGTATTTCAAGGTGCTTCATACACGAAATAGTGAATATACTATAACTATCAGTATCTGAGTTATCAGACAAATGTATGAAAAAGTGGTAAGGTGTTTAACAAAATTGAACCAATTAAAAGGATAGGGAACAAGAGAAAAACTAACAGTTCAATGTAGGTCTTAACACATAGTTAACCACATATATTGTATAAAAAGAGAGAAAACCTCTGAAAAAAAATTTGCCATACAAGGAACAAAATCTCTCTTGCATTTTAAAAAGTGGGATTGAAATTAACATTTTAAAGAACAATAAAACAGTGTAGCTGAAGAACGAGTGAAGATCAGAGTATTAAAAACTATATGGCACTGAAAAATATAAATACCTTATATACTTGTTTTAACATACAGATTTCAGTTTAGGACACATGATATGAAATCATTAATTCAGAATATACCTGTTAAACAGACCTTTATAAATGCTATTTTCAGAGTGACGTTGTATATTTTTGACCTAGTTGTAAATGCATTCCATTTATGGTATATACTTTTTCATGTTGACAGAAGTTATTTAGTGCATGGAAATGATTTTAACAACCAATTTTAAATAATTAAATAAGCTTCCTTTGGCCCTTAAAATTACTGAAAATAAATTCTTCACTATGACCTTGACAATTTTTTGTCATTTTAGCTAGATCTAGCTTTTCTTAAAGTCCAACTCAAAATTAACAATTCATAAAAATATTAAACATTTTATTCAGATAAAATTAACAAGAGGCCCAATAGGCCCTGTATCGCTCACCTGGCACACCCTTATTTTGTTCTTTCTTTATCTTTTTAAATATATTCAATCAGTAAAACATAAAAAAACTTGCTAGCAATATCCTTATTTTCTATTCTTTCAAGCAATATTTATCTGTAAATTTCCTTTCAATCGGCCATGTACTTTCAGAGAAAAAGATTTAGGCTAAACATCGTCCTTATTTGCATGTAACATAATTATTGCAAAAACAATAAATTGTACAGAAAAACCCATTACATATGTTTTTTCCCTGACATCTAATTTCTATGTTTCAAATTTCAACAAATCGGTACATCTGTAATGGCCATTTATAGGTTTTTGCTACTTATAGTAACAGCAGCCATACTGGATTTAGGGCGGACATGTTGGATACAGTTTTTAATCTATAGCAACTAAGAACCTTTCATACAAAATTTCATTTGAATTGGCCAATTGGTTTCAGAGAAGAAGATTGAAGTTTATGGGTGCTACATAAATAAACCCATAATGGCCATTTTTAGGTTTTTGCTATTTATAGTAACAGAAGCCATCTTGGATTTCCGACAGACATGTAGGATATAATTTTGAATCTATACCATCCAAAGACCTTCCACACTCAATTTCCTTTCAATTGGCCTTGTACTTTCAGATAAGAAGATTTTCAAAGATTTCAGTTAATAAATAGACCTTATTTGCATATCACGTAATTATTGCATGAACGAAAAATTGTACAGAAAAACAAATTATATATTTTTTATCCCCTTTCATCTTTTTTCTATGCTTCAATTTCAACAAAATCGTTACATAAATAAACCCATAATGCCCATTTTTAGGTTTTTGCTATTTATAGTAATGACAGCCATCTTGGATTTCTGACAGACATGTTGGATAAAATTTTGAATCTATACCATCCAAGGACCTTCCACACTCAATATCCTTTCAATTAGCCATGTACTTTCAGAGAATAAGATTTTAAAGGATTGCGGCTAAAAATAGACCTTATTTGCATATCAAATAATTATTGCAAAAACGAAAAATTGTACAGATAAACCAGTTACATATGTTTTATCCCCCGACATCTTTTTTCTATGCTTCAAATTTCAACAAAATCTGTACATAAATGAACCTGTAATGGCCATTTATAGGTTTTTGATATTTATAGTAACAACAGCCATACTGGATTTAGGGCGGACATGTTGGATACAATTTTTAATCTGTAGCAACTAAGAACCTTTCATACCAAATTTCATTTGAATTGGCCGATTGGTTTCAGAGAAGAAGATTGGAGTTTATGGCCGCATGCACGCTTTACCATGCCATAACCTCACCCTGGCTTTGCCAGGTGAGCTAAAAACTCAAGTTCATATGATTTTTTTCTTCATCAATGTTGTGTTATTTTCTATCGAAAACAAATCTGTTAAAAAATTATTGAAAAGTTACAGAATTCATAAAAACAAACAAAAGTTGGATTACATAACAAAACCAAATACATGCAATCATTTTTAAAAATTCTGAAGGATATGTTTTTAACCGAAAGAAAACAAAAACACATTACTTGTTTTAACCTTAAAAGATAAATGATAAAATATTTGCAGTTATTTATTAAACAACACAGGTGCTTAATGACTATGTATAAATCTGTTACCTGAATGTGTGTAGATAAACTACTCAATCAATGCCTTAGCATTCTATCAGGTGTTATAAAAAAATCCTAATTACTGATGTCTGCATCATAATGTTTATAACAAACCCAGAATAATAAATAATAATTTTTTTAAGATTCTACACAAAGAAGTGAATACATCAAATTTTTCCTGCAAAAATATTACTTTGCTTGACAATAATATACTCTCAAATCAATATCATAACTACAGAAAATTCTATTATATCTCAGACAACCAAAAGACCTATCTACAAAATTTTCAGAGGTAAAAAAATGTAATGAAATAATGATATATTCGTAAATATAAACAGAAATACAACAGGATAATGAATTCAAATCAGCACCAATTTAAGTTATAGAATATGTAAGCAAATGTTTTAACAGAATTGCACCAAATAAGGCAATGAAAATTTTAAAAAAGAGAAAAAAAAAAGATCCAACAATATAAAAATAGTATGCAGTGATCAGATTTGAATGAAAATAATATTTAACGTATGGAACATACAACAAAATGAAAAATTTAATTTTTTAATCATTATCCTAAGATGGACAACTCTTGTTAACATTTCAAACCATTGCAAAACAAATGAAATGAGGCAACAAATGGACTGGATAGTAATTACAAAATTCTTATACAGTTTGATCAATTACTTGCCTAAACTGTACAAAAAATGCAGCTTGCCAAGAAAATATGGTAGAGAGATTAGGCATCTGAAAACTTTCTATTTATACAGAACAGATTTTATGTTCTATCATCTACTTACACATATATGTTGAAATACTTTTTATTGCAAGCACTTGCATATCATCTGTGCTGTAAGTGATGTTAAATTAATGAAATGAAAAGAAAAACACATGCTTTCATGAACTGTGGTTAAAAACTAACTCAACTGAAAAATATTAGTAAAAATCATTATCCTACAATTTTCTTATGAATGTTTTGGTTAATCAAACCCAATGAAATTTTGAAATAAAAAAAATGAAAATGAAAAATGCAGTTATGTAGTATAGTATACTGTATACTAATACATTATTGAAAATTATCAAACATATAAGCCTCTCCCCATATATATATACTAATAAACTGGTAATACATGTAAATGTATATAGATATACCATTCCTCCTATCATATTTTTAATACATGTACATGTATGGATAACAATGGATGAAAACAGGATTTCATACATTTATAAAATTGACTACACAATATCAACTGGATCACAAAGACTCTTTTTAACACTTTAACATCGCATTTATACCAGAAATAACACAATGGTTGTCAAAATAGACAATGTAACTTGCTTTTCTCCATTTTCACCTTACATGCATTAAAAAAAATACAAAATACATATCATTAAAAAATTATTAATATTTTTGACACTTAATTTTTTTCTTGAAAACTTCTAAAGGATAAAAATTTAACAAAAACTAGGACAAAACAGTTAACTAGTTATGGCCTATCTACATATACTGTTATTATTCTAAAGTTTGTCAGTTGGCTTGCCAAAAGCTGGTGGTTTTTCTACAGGGGTTCAAGTTTTCTTCACCATTCCTGAAGTGACAGTCTTGATGTAAGTGAAAGATTTTTGACAAGGGAGTAAAACAAAATAAATCCATTCTTTTATCCAATCAGTAATTTTATTCCTTATTTAAATAGCTGTGTACTCTGATTTTCTAATTAACTTCAACACAATAAAGAAAACAAGCTTTTAATTCCAATCTTTTCCCTAATGTTCTGATAATCATTTGCATATCAAATATTTATACTTTTGACTAACTGAATCCACTATATTTCTTCATAAACAAACAAGAGACTAACGCCTGGTGTACGAGTAAAGCTAAACAGAGGTAAAAACTGAAAAATTTGAAATACTAGTATACAAAATTTATGAATAATTTGAAAACAAAAGAAAAAATATATGCAGATAAGGTCATCACAATTAACAATTTTTCACCAGCTTTTATCATAAAAAAATGAAATAAGTGGTTGCAAAATTATATTTGTAAAAGTGAATGCTAGATATTCTTAATTATGGTTTGGATGCTATTGTTATTATGGTTTTCTAAAAGAAAAATTAAAATTTCTTGTATGCTAAGTTAACATTCACCAATATATAAAAATCAATTATACTCTCAGATTTTCCTCTATTCACGCTACAACAAACAAATCATCAATTATTACCTCATATTTTCACACCTTTTTCCTTGTTTCACATTCCCATCACATTAATAAAAGTGGCAATTTTTTTTATAAGAAACTTTGGTTTTATCCTTCATTACAATTTAATTTTTTCTTGTTCTTTTATTATTCTTTCAAATTTAATAAGCAGATATTGTAAGTTGGCAGTTATGTAACACAACATTGACATAAAATGGCTACTGGTACAAAAAATTATCTGTAGATATTTTTAAGCTCAATATTTCTTAGTGTAAATAAGAAGCGAGAGATATTGGTTAAAGTCTGAGGTAACAATATTGATCGATGTAAAAGTAATTTTTTAATAGTAGAATTAAGTATAATTTTTATGAAAACATTTCTAAAATCATTTGTTACTTAGAATTTATTGATTTTTTGTTTATTTACTGATCAACTTATATATAGGTACTTGTTAATTAATTTATCTATTTCATCACAAACATACGACTTCATTGATTAAAGTAAATGTTATTGGAATTTAAACTTTTGCATTAACAAACACAAACGATGATCTATTTTTGTAAAGTTGTAACATAATGTTAAGTACATAAATCTAATATTGACAGCAGTTTGTTTCCTCTTACAAATAATATTACATTTTTGAGAGCAAAAACATGTTTACTTGTATTTGCTTCACTGTTCATAAGCATACAACTGAGATACCCGTGTGCCATACTTAACAGAAAATCAAATGAAATGAGAAAAAAATCAGCATAATATTATAAATCATATTAAAAAAGGCAAGAAGATTCAAAACAATTATTTTATTTTTAATGATAAAAATATGAAAACTATATGATTTTATTATGATTCAAAATAACTAATGTTTAACTACATAGAACAAAAAATAATACTGAACTTAGTTCCACTTTTTAAAAAAAAAAAAAAAAATCAAATTTTCAGCAACAAAAAGCCACTAGAGGTAGCTACACCATATTGTATCATTTAAATACAAATTTATGGACAGGAAGAAAAACAAACAAAAAATCATGGATATACCTGGCTGTTAACCTTTCATCAGGAAATAGCTGGTACATGTACAAGCTGAGAAACGTGTGACATTGAAGGGTTAAGGGTTCATTTTTATATTAAAACAAGAGGCCCATGGACCTTAATGCTCACCTGAGGATATCTCTAAAATTGTTTGCAAAGTGCAATAGACAATATATTGAGTACAGAAACTTTACAAGTTTTCTCAACTGCCACAAAACTTAATCAGAAATATCCAGTCACATTTCATTTATAAGCAGCTTATATGAATGAAGTAACTGTAGTGCAATGAATATTTTCAAATCATTAACCATTTTCAGTATACTTATGCAGCTATGTCCTTGACCTTTAAACATATGACTCTGAACCATATATCAAAATATATACAATATTCTAATGTACAGGCCTATGCATATTTACTAGTTTTCAAGATAATTAACAATTTTAGACTTTCTATGCTGATATGACCTTGACCTTTAAACATATGACCTTGTACCATATATCAAATGATTGTCATGTTAATACCTACAATATTCTAATAATGTACATGTCTATACAAAAAGTTAATAGATTTCAAGATATAGTGACAAATATATAATTTTTAGCAACTTCCCCACTAGGTGCCTTGCCATTTCCCCATTTGAACCCTATGTCTACCATTTGTGCAAATATAAAACTAGATGACCTATGAATGTTATAAATAAAATAACTAAGGTATATCTCTTGTACATTCAGAAGAGATTTTAAATGTTTTTCACTATTTCCCCCCCTTTTTTTTTTTATGGGGCCCAAAGGGGACATAACTCCTTTATTTGTGCAAATCTGAAAGGGCTTCACCTAGGCATGATGATTACCAAGTTTCATTAAATTTGGCCCAGTGGTTTTGGAGGAGATTAAAATGTAAAAAGTTTACACACAACGCACAATGGATGACTGCACAACTGGACGAAGATGGATAGCAATAGCTCATCTGAGCTAAAAAATTATCACTAACCTTGGATATAAAGCTGTGGCTAGCTACAACTAAGATATACGTAGAAAACCTAGCATCACAACCACATCAGCTGACTATAAACTGAACCAATGTATAAAGTGCAGTACCAGTAATTCATAAATGAAAGAATGTTACTGCTATGAACTACTGAAAAATTACAGTTGAATTTTTTTGTTTCCCAAGTAAATCTGGCCCCATGAAAGAAGAAAATTATTTTTGAACACATTAGTTTTAATCTGAACACATCACACACTCATGTAGCTTCTCACTTGGTCACTGACTTTATTATGCATGAATCTATTCCGCACTTCCAATACAAAATTATTCCATCATTTCAAAAAAACCTGCTCATGAAAGTAACAAATTTAAAGCATATAGAAGATAAGTTGAAAAAAATACAACTAGAAGGAAGGTGACACTCTGTCTGTCGTGTTTTGGTCTTGACAACCTAAAAATTTTAATTTCTGATTTTGACATGTATATATGTATTATGTAAACACTGCAATTAAAAATCTTGTTGATGAATGCCAATGTTAAAAGACTTCAAAATAAAATCATTTTATTGTGTTTTCAATAACACAGACAATTTTATAGAAGTCAAATCAAATCAAAATGAAAGTACATGTAGTTCTAAAATTTAAGGAAGAATGCAGCAGTAGTATTGTTTTTCTCCTCAGTCAAAATTCCTTCACTTACAGCAAGGTGTTTAATTCTAGAAATGTAAAAGAAACCTGAGTGCTGGAGTAAACCACCAGCCTTCTAGCAACTTAAAAAAATTCTCACACGAGTTGACCAATTAGCAAGAAAGGCACCCATCATAGAAGGTGGAGTCAACTAACATGAGCAAACTGGTTTTTCTGAAATAAAGTTGAGAGGGGGTTTTGTTAAAGAATTTTAATTGGTATCTAGCTCTACAATAAATATAGCTATGACCATGTACAGTTGAACATACAAATTTTAAATGAATGTAACACAGTTTAAATATAACGGTGGGATATATATCAACTAAATAGCAAAAAATTAACATTATAATTTTAATATAACTATAATTATTAATAATAATTGAAAAATTAAAATTTAGTATTAACAACAAATTTTGATGTTCTAAATATAAACAATTTAGAAAATATTTACATTTTTTAAAATAAAAATCTGAACTCAATTCACTATTTCATATAACTCATTATTATTTCAAAATAAATGCTATTGCCATGCATGAAAGAAGCAAATTTTGGCCATTTGTTTTTTTTTTTGTTTTTTTTTTTTTTAAATCTTATCACATCATTACTATGCTACCAATCAGATTTCAAATATGAAAAAAAGTTAGATTCAAAGTTATGAAAAACCTAGTGAAACAGTAGAAGTCCATCAACTTGTTTATACACAAGTCTGATAATTTGGTCTATCTAATGATTATTTAAATCAGAAAACTTTTCTATTAATGCTGGCAATGTAAACTGGCAGTTTTTACTGGAGTGGGGTGGGCAATTAACAATTTTCAATCATAACAACCTATAACTACAATATTATAACAATTTTTCAGATCTTTTAAGATCATAAAATATAAAAATCAAAATATATCTATATGTATATATATAGACTTTCAGTGAATGAATCACTTATACTTTCTTCAGACTGAATTTTTCATCGTGGAATTACATGTACCAGTTTAACATTAAGAATTGAAAATATCAATATTTACTTGATGTATTTAACTGATAAAATCTAGCCAACTTTTTCTGCAGAACTGTTACTACAGTAACATGCACATATATCCCAAAAAAGAATGCTTCCTCTGAATTAATGTTACCAACTTCAGTTTCACAGAAAAAAGCAAAATGGTACCATACATGGTACATTTAAATTTCATTTATAAAGATTTCTTTTGAAAATAGATTTTGTCTTTTTTCACCAATATATTAATTAAAAATTTGGATTGCAAAATACATCTTAACTAAACTACATGGTTTTAAATGTGATCTTATTTGATAAAACTATTAAGAGTCAAAATTTATATAGTAACCGGTGAAATCAAATTTTGTTGTTGTTTTTTTCACACCAATTCATAATCCATGATTTATCATAGTATCATATGTAATAACTACAAAAATCCAGACTCTAATTATAATATATCAAATTCACTACTACAAATAAAAAGGTTGCTGGGAAAAAATATAAAATGAAATATAAAATGTCTTGATTTAAAATATTCAAGTATTGCTGTTTGACACACCAAGTCCAATATATATATATATATATATATATATATATATATATTCAGAAGGGCATGTTGAACATTTATTCTGTGATTCTGAAATCTTAAGTGACTGTAAAAACAATTACTTTTACATATAATAAAATAGTTATTATAGACCAAATCCTTTTATAAAATATTATCTACTCTTAATGACAGTTCCTTTATACATGAAATATCTTGACCATATAAAAAAAAAAAAACAATAATATTTAAGCTGTTGTACAGGAAGTCACAAGCCTTTAACAGGAAGTAAAACCATTACTTCCTCTATGTTGCTACTTTGTTTTTTATAGTTTTTTTGAGCAACTTACTGTTTACATTATATAAATTTATGTATAGAAGCATAAAAACATTAAATAAAACAAATTCTTCCTCAGGTAAACCAATCCTATAACAAATATGGATATCCATATACATCTTTATTTATATAAATGTTCCAGGCCCGAGCTGCCCAAGTTGCCATGGCAACAAATCAGGTCCTGTGGGTAACCATGGTAATAAACTGTATCACCATGGCAGGCATTAATGGTTTGACTTCTTTCTTAAATTACAACTAGAAAAGGGAAATATATTAAACTTCATCATTGTAACATGAGTGACCTGAGGTTGTCTTGTAAAATGGTGTCTTTGACTGCCTGAAAGACAAACTTAATATTTTCTGTGTCAATGGCAGTTGTGAAATGATGAAAGAGAGGCTTGCTTCTCTCACGCCGCCTCTGGTCAAACATTGTTAGTTCATACTCTTGTACATCATCTAAATTGTGAGGATCTCCTTCAAAATCAGGAAAATAGTCCTTGATGCTAACTTGTTTTACTTTTTCTTGTAAAAGATCAAACTTATTTAGAAATAATATAATTGACACATTGGAAAAGTTAATATTATTGACAATGGTCTCAAATATATTACATGATTCCTGTAGTCTATTAGTTTCTCTATCTTCTAGAATATTCTGGTCAAATTCACTAGATGAAGCTAAAAACAAAATTGATGTAATGCCCTGAAAACACTGAAACCATTTTTGCCTCTGTGACCTTTGACCTCCTACATCCACAAATAGAAATGGTACTCCATTGATGTCAATTGTGTGTTCTATAATACCTTTTGTAGCTTTTCTGGCATGTAAGATGTCTAACTTTATTGGCATGTAACCCTGCAATTGGAAATGTATCTTCATTTTATGTCAATTAACAATACACAGTAATGTCTTAAATGTGTTTAAACATGTCTGCAAAAAACACCTGTAAAATTGAAGACTGAAAAATATGTTCCCTGTTTTATAATTAACAATATTGGAAATCATATATCAAAGACACACTGATATAGGTAGTTTTACTAGGTATTTTGCTGGAATTTGTTATCTTAATTACATACACTGCAATTCCAGATGGACCTGCATCACTTTAAGTAAAAAAAGTTCTATTATTGTATTTATAATAATTGTAAATGTGTGTGTGTGTGTGTGTGTGTGTGTGTGTGTGTGTGTGCACGTGTGTGTGATGATGATGATGATGACAGTCTATATAAAAAATATACAAGGTTGTATGATTTTCATTATCTTTTTGAACATTTTACTTACTAAGCTTCCAATACGATTAATGTTGTCTAGAAAGTACTTCAATGAATCACCCTAAAATAAAGAAAAAAAAAAGATGTTAAGTTAATAATTCACATAATAAATGCGATGTCAATTTAATTTACTTAAAATAAAGTAAACATTCACAGGATTTTCCATACAAAATATGGCTGCCTGACACCGAAATTGGCCTGTTGGCCAAACGTTGATGGAAAAACTGAAGAATAAGTCAAATTTGTCTTCTGCTGATCTTTTGGCTTTCAAACTTTCTGCAATTTCTGTATTTTTAAACCCTTCAAGATGGGACTAATCTTTAAAAAAAGAGCCTGTTTTATAAACTTGTTTTAAAAAAAAAAATTAAAAAAAATTAATTAAACAAGAGGCCCATGGGCCTTAATGCTCACCTGAAGATATGTCCAATATTGTTTGCAAAGTGCAACAGACAATATATTAAGTACAGAAACTTGAAAAGTTTTCTCAAATTAAGAACTCCATCAAAACTTAATCAAAAATATATCCACTCACATTTCATTTATAAGTTGCTTATATAATATACATATAGTAACTGTAGTGCAACGAATAATTTCCAAATCATTAATCAATTTCAGTATACTACTGCAGCTATGTTCTTGAACTTTGAACATATAAGACCTTGAACCATATATGATTGTCATGTCAATACTTACAATATTCTAATATACATGCCTATACAAAAAGTTAATAGCTTTCAAGATAATAAGCAATTTAAGTCATCTTCTGCAGCTGTGACCTTGACCTTTCAACATATGACCTTGACACATGTATCAAAATGATTGTCATGTCAATATCTAAAATATTCTAATATACATGCCTATACAAAAAGTTAATAGTTTTCAAGATAATTAATAATTTTAGTATTCCTATGTAATATGACCTTGACCTTTGAACATATAACCTTGAACCATATATCAAAATGATTGCCATGTCAATACCTACAATTTTCTAATATACATGCCTATACAAAATGTTAATAGTTTTCAAGATAATTAGCAATTTAGCTCATCTTCTGCAGCTGTGACCTTGACCTTTCAACATATTACCTTGAACCATATATCAAAATGATTGTCATGTCAATACCTACAATATTCGAATATACATGCTTATACAAAAAGTTAATAGTTTTCAAGATAATTATCAATTTAAGTCTTCTTTTGAAGCTGTGACCTTGACCTTTGAACATTTGACCTTGAACCATATATCAAAATGATCGTCATGTCAATACCTACAATATTCTGATATACATGCTTATACAAAAAAGTAATAGTTTTCAAGATATAGTGATAAATGTATAATTTTTAGCAATTTCCCCACTCAGTGTCTTACAATTTCCCCATTTTGAGCCCCACGGCTACTATTTGTGCAAATCTGAAAATACATGACCTCAGGATGTTATAAATGAAATTACTAAGGTATATCTCTTGTAGATTCAGAGGAGAAGATTTTTAAAGTTTTTCCCTAATTCCCCCCTTTATGGGGCCCCAAGGACACATAACTCCTTTATTTGTGTAAATCTGAATGGGCTTCACCCAGGCATGATGATTACCAAGTTTCATTAAATTTGGCCCAGTGGTTTTGGAGGAGAAGATAAAAATGTAAAAAGTTTTTATTACAACATTTTACTTCTTTATTTAAGGTTTAAATAAGATCTTTTAAACAAAGTTAAAGTTTTCAATTTTTTCTTAAATACACTGGATGTGCAGGCATGTTAGTTTATTGACAGTGCTTATTTTTCATATTATAAAAGTCATTGCTAAGTCTCTGAAAGTAAAAAATTTTTTCACTATTACATTAGCTTAAATTAATAGATCCCGAATAGAGCAGTGTAAAAACTCGACCTACTCAAACAAACTAGGGTAATGCAAGATAGAGACAGATAGGTCATAAACAAAAAACAACATTAAATTAGCTACAGGAAAACAACAATAACTGAAAGAAAGGAGAACAAAGATGTTAAAGAAATGAAACAACAGGTATGTGTGATCCTTGGCACATGATAGAATGCACTGGGGATTTCTAGTAAATACTTTGTGTAGCTAGATGAGAACAAATACAACTCATCTTCATATAATAAGTGACATATACAATAACCAGTGTTGGGATTTCAATTACAATAAGCATTCCTGTCACCAGGAGGTCAGAACACAGAAGTCATACAAATATATATCTTGTCTCAATATACATTCAGTCAAGATTAATCTCTCTTTCACAGTGTGTTGTAAGTAGTGCTAAAATTAAAAATCTTCTCAAGAATTTAAAATTGTTATCTTTGATTTGGTCTTATTTAGCAAACTATGACTCTTCTCCAACAAACTTTTGACTGTGACTTGTATATATGACCTTGAAAAAATAATGGATTTAATATCTTAAATGGCAGGGATGACCTACATACATGTATGCAATTACATGTTTTATGTATATATTTGCACTTCTTCCTTATAAATGATGTGGAAATTGACACTCTGTGTTTTAAAATAGCTCACAAAACTATATCTAAAAATAATTCATCTACTTTCACTATTAACAATTATTTAAATGGTGCATTAGAAAATTTTAACTCCATTTTTCTTTACAAGCAATTTATCAAATACCTTAACACTCCATGTCACCATTGTAATAGGCTGGAATTTGGTAGGGATATAACCCCATAAATTCCTTCAAAACAAATTATCTACTAAGCAGAACCAATAGGTCACATGTCTTGTTCAAATAGTGTCTTTGCTTTGATAACAAAAAGTCCTTACTGTAGAGTTATTAATAGATGACATTGAGAAGTTTAGTCCTTGACCCAATCTTGACCTTAAAACTATTTGAAAATAATGAATGTATGATACCTAATATGTCATTAAATTATTTTCATTGGTAAGTCGTATTTGTTCCTAAGTTATATGGCATTTATTTACTCAACAAGAGGCCCAATAGGGCCTGTGATGCTCAACTGGCTGCATATGTAAGACAATGTTTGTTTTCGATTGAAATGCTGTTTAACGTTCAACTCAAGAATATTTCACTTATATGGAGACTGTCAATTTTGGAAATGGTGGAGGACACTGGATTATAGGAGAAAACCACGACCAAGCAGCAAGTTAACTGACAAACTTTCAAAGATGAAGTGCTAGCCCACTTGGCATTAATGCACAATGTCAGGGGTGAATGGTGCTGTGATTCGTAACATCGAATGTTTAAGACCACACAGCCACTGTGGTGCCTTTAAGACAATGTGATGTGGTTACCATAATTGGTTCATCAGCTTAAGATGGGAAATAAATTGAGCTTATGACCATTTTTGCTTCAATGAAGCCTACTTTGCAACACACACATGCAGGCATGCTTCACTATGCCATAAACTCAGCTGGGTTTAGCCAGTTGAGCTTAGAATGGATCCACAATGGCTTTTATATATATATATATATATATATATATATATATATATATATATATATATATATATATATATATATATATATATATATCTAGTAACAACAGGCATCTTAGACTGGTTCAAACTTGTTTTAGGCTGATGTAGGAACCTTCCACAGGAAGTTTGGTTCCAATTCGCACAGTGATTTTAGAGGAAAAGATTTTTACTAAATATTACACCTAATTTGCATATTTCTTGAAAATTAAGTCAATAAAAATTTTCTCAGAAAAGAATATTATATATTTTAAATCCCATAAAGTATACTTTCTATATTAAAAAATTTGAGCTCAATTGGGGGAAAAAAGATCAACAATGGTCTTTTTTTCTATTTTTAGTTATGACGGCCATCTTGGATGTCAGGCCAGGTTGCCTGGTACCACCTTTAGTCAGGCTGACATTTGGACCTTCCACACAAAATTTCATTCCAATTGGCCCAGTTGTTTCAGAGGAGAAGATTTTCAAAGATTTCACTAAATATTACACCTTAAGCATAATTCTTGAAAATTGGGTCAACGAAAAAGTTCTCATAAAAACCCGTTAAATATGTTGAATGACCCGCTATCTACAGCGGCCATCTTGGATGTCGGGCGGGGTCGCCTGGTACAAACTTTAGTCTACCCCAACTAGGGACCTTCCACACCAAATTTGGTTCCAATTGGCCCAGTGGTTTCAGAGGAGAAGATTTTTAAAGAATTGATTAAATATTACACCTCATTTGCATAATTCGTAAAAATCAGGTCAACGAAAAATTTCTCATAAAAACCCGTTATATATGTTAATTGCCCCGCTATCTACCATCTACATATCAAATTTGAACAAAAACGGTTAAAAAATAACTCAGCAATGGCTATTTATGTGTTTTTGCTATTTATAGTAACAGCGGCCATCTTGGATGTCGGGCGGGGTCGCCTGGTACAAACTTTGGTCTACCCCACCTAGGGACCTTCCACACCAAATTTGGTTCCAATTGGCCCAGTGGTTTCAGAGGAGAAGATTTTCAAAGAATTGATTAAATATTACACCTCATTTGCATAATTCGTAAAAATCGGGTCAACGAAAAATTTCTCATAAAAACCCGTTACATATGTTGAATGCCCCGCTATCTACTCTCTACATTTCAAATTTGAACAAAAACGGTTAAAAAATAACTCAGCAATGGCTATTTATGTGTTTTTGCTATTTATAGTAACAGCGGCCATCTTGGATGTCGGGCGGGGTCGCCTGGTATAAACTTTGGTCTACCCCACCTAGGGACCTTCCACACCAAATTTGGTTCCAACTGGCCCAGTGGTTTCAGAGGAGAAGATTTTCAAAGAATTGATTAAATATTACACCTCATTTGCATAATTCGTAAAAATCGGGTCAACGAAAAATTTCTCATAAAAACCCGATACATATGTTGAATGCCCCGCTATCTACTCTCTACATTTCAAATTTGAACAAAAACGGTTAAAAAATGACTCAGCAATGGCTATTTATGTGTTTTTGCTGTTTATATTGACAGCGGCCATCTTGGATGTCGGGCGGGGTTGCCTGGTACAAACTTTGGTCTACCCCACCTAGGGACCTTCCACACCAAATTTGGTTCCAATTGGCCCACTGGTTTCAGAGGAGAAGATTTTCAAAGAATTGATTAAATATTACACCTCATTTGCATAATTCGTAAAAATCGGGTCAACTAAAAATTTCTCATAAAAACCCGTAACATATGTTGAATGCCCCGCTATCTACTCTCTACATTTCAAATTTGAACAAAAACGGTTAAAAAATAACTCAGCAATGGCTATTTATGTGTTTTTGCTATTTATAGTAACAGCAGCCATCTTGGATGTAGGGCGGGGTTGCCTGGTACAAACTTTGGTCTACCCCACCTAGGGACCTTCCACACCAAATTTGGTTCCAATTGGCCCACTGGTTTCAGAGGAGAAGATTTTCAAAGAATTGATTAAATATTACACCTCATTTGCATAATTCGTAAAAATCGGGTCAACGAAAAATTTCTCATAAAAACCCGTTACATATGTTGAATGCCCCGCTATCTACTCTCTACATTTCAAATTTGAACAAAAACGGTTAAAAAATAACTCAGCAATGGCTATTTATGTTTTTGCTATTTATAGTAACAGCGGCCATCTTGGATGTCGGGCGGGGTCGCCTGGTACAAACTTTGGTCTACCCCACCTAGGGACCTTCCACACCAAATTTGGTTCCAACTGGCCCAGTGGTTTCAGAGGAGAAGATTTTCAAAGAATTGATTAAATATTACACCTCATTTGCATAATTCGTAAAAATCGGGTCAACGAAAAATTTCTCATAAAAACCTGTTACATATGTTGAATGCCCCGCTATCTACTCTCTACATTTCGAATTTGAACAAAAACGGTTAAAAAATGACTCAGCAATGGCTATTTATGTGTTTTTGCTATTTATAGTAACAGCAGCCATCTTGGATGTCGGGCGGGGTCGCCTGGTACAAACTTTGGTCTACCCCACCTAAGGACCTTCCATACCAAATTTGGTTCCAATTGGCCCAGTGGTTTCAGAGGAGAAGATTAAAGTTTACGCACGGACGCACGGACGCACGCAAAACCATGCCATAAGCTCAGCTGGCTATAGCCAGTTGAGCTAAAAATATCTGTCTCTTTTTTTAGTTTGAAACATGACGTTTATTGCAGTCAATTATTTTTCCAAAGTAAACAAAGGACACAAGGTCGATGTGAAAAAGGACGTAAAGCATATTTTGCGATATCAGGAGTTGGAAAGAGTGAAATCAGTCCCAGGGTACTTGCCAGTTTATACACAAAAATAGTCATACCAACGGTGTTATATGGAGCTGAACTTTGGAACTCTTTAAAAACCTGTGATATTAACACTTTACATATTTTTCAACATTTCATCGTTAAAAATATACAAGATTTTCCCCAATGGACACGTTCAGACATGTGCGAGAGCATGCTCAGACTTTTACGGCTTACTTCTGAGGTAGATAGACGTAAACTCTATTTTCTCCAAAAGCTTTGTGCATTAAGTTATAGAACTTTAACAAAACAAGTTTTCGTCCAACGTTTATACTCTTACTGTGAAAATCATAAAAGGACCCAAAAAGGTTATATACCTGATATTTTTAAGATTCTACATAAGTACTCTCTCATCGTTTATATAAATGACTTTATCTATCACCAGGTATTCCCCGATAGGCGAACTTGGAAGGCAATTGTCACCAATGCAATAAAGGATCACGAAAAACACGAATGGATATTAAGGACGTCTTATGACAAGGATTTTAGAAGGTTTAAGAAGCTACATTCTGATATTATTACAGCCTCAGTTTGGAACTTCCCCACTAACACTGCAGAATTAGAATTATCACGACACACAGCCAAATTATGGGTTTTACCATATTATAAAGAAGAACAGTTTTGTCAAGTTTGTAACCAAGTCTTCAAAGAAATGTATGTGCATTTGATATGTCATTGTCCGTGTATTAACGATATTCGTCAGTTGTTCTTCGATACCGTATTAGACCGGTTTGGAGTATATTCGCAAGCGGAACTTTTTAATGCATCTGACGAAGAATTATTTTGTTTTTTACTTGGAGTACCATTGTCTTCGCTACAAAATCAAGAAATCACGCAACATGACTTTACAAGAATCGCCTATAACTTTCTAAGAATATCTTCTGCAGTATACTATAGATATATAAGAAATATCTAAACGCTCTGTCAGACCAAACACAGCCATACAATAATTTCATTATTTTACATATTAATATATTTATATTTATCATGCTGTTTTGTGCACTGTAATTGTGTTAATGCATTAATTTATTTCACTACTGTGTACATATGTTAGATCTGTAAATATATTGTATTTTCATTATCTCTGCTAAAGAGGAAATAAAGAATGAATGAATGAATGAATACTTAGTCTTTTGTAACAACACAAAAAAATCCAAAGAAAACAAATTAATGGATACTGTTTTATTGCATGATGTAAAAGAAATGACATTTTGATTTAAACATGTACTTCATAAATACATGTATAAAAATCATCATCATATTAACTTTTCCATAATGTGACCAAATTATTAATAATTTTTTAAAACAGGACCTGGCTCATCTATGTAATTATTACAGAGGAAAAACTTGCCCTCAACTTCCTTTGTCAAGTTGATATTCATGGAAATAATTTATACAAAACCAATACACATGCATTATACAGGGAAGAAAAACTTTGGCCAGATTGTTGAACCAAGAACTACTCTATCTGAAATATATTGTAATTTTGTACATGTATGGTATATTCTTATAAAAAATATTTTTGTTCTGAGATTAAGACCAGATTAGTACTTAGGATTCAGTAACCTATTTTGAGACACTGAGGAAATATGTGTATGATGCACTTTAAGTTTATTACTATACTTCTGTAACTAAAACTCCATCTGTGGGTTGGTCTAAATCCTGTCTCAGGCTAAAATAATTGATTCCATTATCCACATTATCTAACATTATCTGATCAATGATAGCATTACAGGCACCTGCTTATTGAATAGCAATTTTGGTACCTTCTCATTAAACAGCACAAGAAGTACCTGCTCATTGGTAGCATAATGGGTACCTGCTCAGTGATAGCATTACTGGTACCTGCACATTAGTATGCTCATTGATAACAGAAATAAGACTAGATTTAGTCACTGACATGTATACAATATAACATATTTTGTTTGATACATCTTGATGATTGTTTGTACACAACCTCTTGTTTCATAAGTATTTAGCAGCGTAAACTAGGTATACTAGTACATGTATTTTTATTGGTTAATTCTACAAATGCTTGTGTACTTCCTGTTTCACAAAGGACATTTCAGAATTCTGGTTTAATTAGACATTTGCCACATTGTATTCAGTGTTATATAATGAAATGGCATTCGTCTTGTCTTAAATTCATACTTTGAAGGAAAACAATTTCCTGACAAAATCAGACTAGTCACACAGTTATACTTGTTTTACTTTCTAATCTTTTATTACAAAACATGAAGAAAAGCTAGGAAAAATGCTGATATGAAATAAAGCAACATTCATCCAACAAACAAGTCCCTGAATTGGATTGCAAGACAAAAGAATTTTCATTTTTGTAAAATACATGTAGCCAACACCAAAAACAATAGGGAGTGGTAGAAGAATTTAAAACCATGTTACTGATGGTGTAGATAGCTCTTAAATATCATAATGATGATCAAAACATATATACAAGACTCCAATGGACTTTAATTTATATTTGCAAACAATTGTCTTGAAACTAATGCTGTTTACTATCTGAGATGAGGTGATGTTGACTATGAACCAAATTTCAACCAATGAAGACTGATTTTGTGCAGACTAAAGTCTGGTTAATTAAATGATTGACTAAATACATATATAATGTGCCTTTCAACATTACTCATACACATATATAATTTATGAAAATAACATCTGACAGCAACAACACTAGTATGTAATTGGCAACATCTATTACCCATTATGTATTCATTCAGTCTACATCTAAGTTATTTCTGTATAAGTAGGTTCTAAAGTTAATTTTTATAACAAATCAAGTCAGTAATTTCTGTAGTTTTCAATGTGTTTAACAGTTTCGGAAATAACAACCAGTCTGACAGTCAAACACTGGTAACTTTTCTGATAGTATTTTTTTTCAATAGTCTCCAATAAAACCACAATGAAAATGTTTAAATTATATATGAACAACTACAGTAAAACTTTGATCGCTCGAATGTCGTTGCCTCGAATACCCCAGATAACTCGAAGTCATCTGTTGGTTCCGACCTATTTCCTATTACAGTAGAACTTTGATGGCTCGAAGTCCATGGGACTTCGACTAAATATTCTAGCCATCGGGGGGTTCGAGCGATCGAAAATCAAGGTATTGATTGGAGCTTCATGTTCTCATGTTTACCGAGCGTCAAAGAATCTTCAAATTTGTTTAACATGTAAATAAACTAAAAGGTAAAATAATGAAAAGCCTGAATTAAAATTCCATTATTTATCATGAAATATTTTTTAAAAATTCAAAAAGAATAAAATGTCCCAATTAAAAATACATATTGACCTGCAACTGCCGTATGATGTTATTTGGATACAGGGTTAGAATATGGCACTTTATTTTAATTTCAACAGGTGATGATACAAAATAAACTTACTTTATTCTTTATTGCACATGTACTATAAAGAAAAACAAAACAAAACACAGTTATTACCGTCGTTTTAATCACAGGAAATAACGATAATACAAATTACTATACATATTCCAAGGGCATGTAAATTACAGATTTCTGATGTGCAATAATACGGCACGAGCGACTGAGCTGTTTCAAAAAAGCGATCAAACACTTCCATGGGTCATAATCGGATTAAGAGATTAAAGAACTAAGCATATCGACACTTCATAATTAGGTTAATAATTAATTAATTAATATCTGTCTAGATTAATCATTTCGTTCCACTCTATTATGTTTGATGAAATCTGTAATATGGCTTCAGCTTGTGTTTTGTTTACAATGACCAGGACCACATGTCCTTCTGACAAAAATTGTATTCGAGCGAAAGAAGTTGAATTTTCACTAACTTTATACTTTTGAAAAATATTTATTGTTGGAGCAAGCGGGGGTATTCAAGTTAACGAAGTTCGAGCCATCGAGGTTTATTTACATAGGATATAATAGGAAATTGGTCGGGACCAAGAGATGACTTCGAGTTATCAGGGGTATTCGAGGCAACGACGTTCGAGCGATCGAAGTTTTACTGTATATCCTATGTAAATAAACCTCGATGGCTCGAACTTCATTAACTCGAATATCCCTGCTTGCTCGAATAAATATTTTTCAAAATATTTTAAATTTTAGTTTTTAAATTTCATTTACACAAAACCTACTTAATGTCCATGAATGACCAAGAGGAAATGTTACAACTGACATTGTAAAAATTGTAAAAATGCCATCTTCCACTTTAACGTTTTAATAAATTTGCAACTAAATCAATGGTATGAAATGTAATAAACACATGACCCTTTTTTTTCAGTACATACCATATTCTGAGACAGAAGCCTATCTATCTATCTAACAATACTGTTATCATTTACTAAAACAGAACACCTCATTGACAGACAATCATAGACAAGAAGAAAACTCCTCAGGCTTTTTAAAATGTCTTTTGCAATGTAACCACTTTTTTTTAAAACAGGACATTTCATTGAAATCCTAAATTACAGTCAAAACCAGGTGTAAACTTAAAATGTCCTTTATATAGTAATCACTTCCTGCATTAAGATGACACCCACACTCCAAAAAGTTGACAACATTAGTACCCTTCTTTGTAAGCAAATGTGTTTAATTTTTTCCAGGATCTTATTAATGACAAATCATGATCATGAATTACATTAGGGCCAAGCCTAAAAAAAAAGTGAGCCATTTCCTGAAACAAGAAACCCCTCTTAAACTCTCATTCCCCTGCATTCAAAGGTGGCGATATGGTTTTTCTTCCTTGTATGAAATATAATGAAGTATATAAACTGAAGATAAATTGTATAAACTGAACACCTTTTGGACAGAAGATTATGTTAAGTTTAAACAGGACTTGGTTTACAGAGGTTACAGGTAATATACCAAACAAATATTAAAGGTATATTGTAAACAAAAGGCCCATGGGCCTTAAACCTCACCTGAGCAAACCTGAAATTGTTTGCAAAGCTCAAGACAATATATTAGGTACAGAAACTTTACAAGTTTTCTCAGGTTAAGAACTCCCACAAAACTTAATCAGAAATATATCCAGTCACATTTCATTTATAAGTAGCATATATAATATGCATGAAGTTACTGTAATGCAATGAATAATTTCCAAATAATTAACAAATTTTAGTATACTTATACAGCTATGTCCTTGACCTTTGAACATATATGACCTTGGACCATATATGATCACCATGTCAATACCTACAACATTCTAATATACATGCCTATAGATACAAAAAGTTAAAGTTTTCAAGATGATAAGCAATTTATGTCTTCTTTTGCAGTTGTGACCTTCACCTTTGAACACATGACCTTGAACCATATATCAAAATGATCAATGCTGCAATACCTACAATATTCTAATGTAAATGCCAATACAAAAAGTTAACAGTTTTCAAGATAATTAGCAACTAAAGTCTTATTTTGCAGGCTTTGACCTTGACCTTTGAACATATGACCTTAAACCATATATCAAAATGATCACCATATCAATTCCTACAATATTCTAATATACATGCCTATACAAAAAGTTAATTGCTTTAAAGATAATAAGCAATTTATGTCTTCGTCTGCAGCTGTGACCTTGACCTTTGATCATATGATCTTGAACCATATACCAAAATGATCATTGTCACAAAACCTACAATATTCTAATATACATTCCTGTACAAAAAGATTATAGTTTTCAAGCTAATGCACAATTTTGGTATTTAAAAGCCAAAAATAACATTTCAGGGGCAACAACTCCTACATGGAATATCATATAGTTACGAAACTTGGTACCTTTTTAAATTTTGTCATGCTGAACATTTTAACAATGATTTGATGTCATGTATCTCTTAATATTTGCAAGAAAATTGCCTAAAAAAGTGATAAATCACAAATTAGGTCATGACCTTGATTTGTGACCTTGACCCTAATTTAAAGGTCATTTCAAGATATAACAATTTGAAGCCATTTTACGAAATTTTTAAAAATAAACGCAAAAACGTGTAACCTCCGTTTGCAAGAAAATTGCCTAAAAAAGTGATAAATCACAAATTAGGTCATGACCTTGATTTGTGACCTTGACCCTAATTTAAAGGTCAAATATGCAAGATATAACCATTTGAAGGCATTTTACGAAATTTTTAAAAATAAAACGCAAAAACGTGTAACCCATGTTTTGCAACCAAAATTGCAGGCAATGAACAAACCTATAGGCTTAAGACCCTAGAGAATCCAAATATCACATCAGATTTTTTCTCCCATCATCGTTTTTGGAGAAGAAGATTTTTTAAGATTTTTGGACCCCTAGGTCACCTTGACCTAGTTTGGTAGCCATGGCAATGCCATAAACAAATCGGAATTGCACCAGCCCAAATATGCTTCTGACCAAGTATCATTGAAATCTGTCCAGCAGTTTTGGAGGAGAAGTCGAAAATAGGTGTTAACGACACACGCATGCACGCACATACACACGCCGCCATGCAATGCCTTAAGCTCACATGACGTTTCGGTCAGGTGAGCTAAAAACTCAGAAAAGTTTTTGGTTTACTCAGGGTTCTGTTTTTACCAGTACACTGTATGTAAAACTACTGACAGTAGTAAGCACTATTGAACAGTAAAAAGTTATTTTACTGGTGTTTGAAGCTGTCAAAACTATTGACCTAAGCCTATAGAACTGCTGGCTGAAGAAGTCAGGCATGAGATAACTGGTAATCATTATCTTTATATCACTTTTTGGAACCCAGTTTGAAAAGCATTTGTTTCAATTTTGTGAAAAGATTGCATTTTTTTTCTTCTGAAATATCAATAAAATCAAAACACATTATGATGCTTTGTTTGTCTGTTAAACAGAGATGGTTAGAACAGAATATTTATTTGTATTGTTTACCCATTAACAGTTTCTTGTAATATGCCTTCATGCACATCAAGTTTGTGAACTTAGAGCAGTATATGCTTGTGACATCTAAATATCATCTAAAAATTTAGCCATGACCTTTGACCAAGACCTAAAAACAATACACTCTCTGTATCTTCACAAATGAAAAAAAAAAACAAAAACAAAAAACAAAAACAAACAAATACATGACAAGTTTCCTTTAAATCCTTGACTGTTTAAGAGTTTTAAAACAGAAACCTAAGTTCAATGAATTTCTGCATCCCTAAGCTTGATCTTTCATCTGGACCTCTATGCACTGAGTCAAAATTTTCTGAATATGATAAACATTTATAGTAAGTTTAATTCAATTCCTACAAACAGTTCAATAAATATGTAGCATACAAGCAAATACTAATGTTGGTATGGACAAACAGACTAGGCAGTAACAAAATGTGTGTGACAAGGAATCACTGACCTACAAAAAGTGACAGCATGTATATATATGACTGTCCCTCCTATAAAATCATACCTGTATATTCATACAAGTTATGTATACTCAGATCTAATGTTACATGAACAGTAGCTTAGTAGCCACTATCATATAATATCCACACCTGGATTACCAGTAATAAGAGGTATATAAGTGTTTTATGTTCTTTATATATATATATCATTTAATACAATTGACTTCATATATTAATCATTGTCATAAAAACCTACCAGATACACACCATCACAGATATAAGGTCATATCTATGATTCTGTGGCGAAAAAACATAAATATTTCCTTATGCATCATATATATATTATATAGATGTATATACACATGTATATACAAACTCAAGTAGCTTTTATATCATTATGATTTTTATAACTTCAGGATTTCTTGAAAACAATGCTAAATAAATAAAGGTTTCAAAAGTGATGTCAGTTCTAAATTAAGTCCTGTGTAACCATTTAGCCAGGCTGTAATATTTGTGTCATCTACATGCTATTATGAAATCATTGAGGTTTTGAATTATAGTTAGTGCTATAAAACAAACATTACTGCATTAGCACTTATTTTTTCAGAGCCTCAGCAGTTGAGTGGTCTAAAGTGGACAATTATGTATCAGTGTCTGTCACCATCTGCAGCAGATCTGTACATGAAAAAAAAAGTCAAATTGCTGGCAGAAATCTATTTTTTTCAGCATTCTCCCATTATACCACAATCCAAGAACAAAAAACCTCAAAATAAGTGACAGAATTTTGACAGGGGCTAAAACTAAAACTTGACTACAACTCTATGACACAACTCCACATTTTGCTAACCCAGTATATTTCAATGGATATGCAACAAAGCACCAAAAAGCTTTTATAATTTTTCAGTTCTGATAATTCAAGTTTCACTAGATATGTTGTACTTTAAAAAAAAACTACTATTGTCCAGAATTGTGAAAGACATTAGGCATGGCACTATATACTGGTATGCACAAGTTGCTAAGATAAATATCATTCAGTATATTAAATTGTTATGATAAAACAATTAATTTTCATACTATGGAGAAAAGGCTATAAAACATCCATGTACTGTTGGAGTTTTTACAAGGAGAAAAAAACATGTATAATTTATGTGCAATTTCTTTCATATGAACTATGCATATATAAAAAAACAGGATTTTTTTAATACTTTTTGTGAAATTATGTTTTAGGATTGGCAAAACTAACTAAATACAGTATATCCAAGTGCATGAAAATAAATAAAGTTGTGGAATCTTAATAATACTGGGTGTAAATGCAGACTTCAAACAAAATAACATTCAGGTAGTTTACTGGATAGTAGCTTTTATCATAGTTAAGTTTACTAGAACTTTCAGCACTTTATCATGTAAAGTGACATATATTCAAACAAGATGTTTTGTAAAGAAATTTGCACCCACAGCAGCTGCCAATGATATAGAGAACATCAAAGGTTAAGGTCAATACAACATTTAAAAGTCAACTATAGAAATTACAATAAGATAAAAAAAATATATACATATACCGGTAAGTGTAATTTTAAAAGGTCGAAATCATAACACATGGCACCATGAGAACTTTAAATCTAGGGCAATAAAAAAAATTTAAAGGGTAAATGAAAAAATATATTCCACTAAGCAATGTAACACACAACATGCATTAATGGCTGCATCCAATATGAGTTACCTAACACTTACAGATTTTTACAGGCAAACACAATACAATGAATGAAATCAGTTACCGTATACAGATGTTCTGGTACTTTCCAGGAACACTTGAGCCTATTTATAACTTGTATGCAAATGAACCAACAAAGAACAATCCTATTTCTCATGTTCTTATAATAAAATTATTAAGTTATTTATATATCTACTGGTATATATTTATAGAATTTTACAGGTTTAACACCCACGATGATAAACAGTTCAAACAAATAGTAGTAAATTAATTCAAAAATAAAATTTAAAACCAGGCAGAGCAAGCAATTTTACATACACATTTATATATATATATATATATATATATATATATATATATATATATATATATTATATATATATACACACACACACACACACACACACACACACACACACACACACACACACACACATTTATAACTGATTCTAAATTAGTGTAAAATAAATAAAAGTTTATTTAACTTAATATAACTGTCTACAATGTCAGACACATATCTTAAACTTCATCTTAAAACAAGTTTTACATAAAAAAGTAAACCTTCTAAGTATGTGTTAGTAAAATTTAGTACAGCACCTACATACAGAGTTACACATAGGTTCATCATGTTCATATACTATATTTAAAACAAATGATGCAGAAACTCAACAAAAATAAGAATGAGAGTAATTCTGTGGCTCAATGATAATTATGTAGCAGCTGAGTGATTATTTATTGCACAAATTACCTCCAGGATACAGGTGGAAAAAAAATGTTTACGGAAAATTAGACATCAGTGTGGTGTAATACTGTGTATACCGGATAGAATTACATGCTTTAGTTTTTTTAACAAACTGAACAAACAGTCAGACAAAACCACTAGTGCCTTATACAGTCCTTTTGGTAGATTTGGAAGAAAAAGTAGAAAGCAAGATTTGTTCAATCTTCACACAAGCACGAAACAGAAGGCACAAAGTGAGGGAGAGGTGTGGGGAGTGTTCATCCCCCTTCAACAGAAAGCTACAGGGGGCCTCATTTGAAAATGTTTTTTGGGTAAAAATATTGCATTTCCAGTATTTTTGATGGCAAATACATATATGTCTGTTAAATTTAAAACTTCAATTTGCAATAAATTACTAGCATTTAACAGTCAGTTATAAATCTTTCAGAATAAAGTCCACATCAGTAGTACTATGACAAACTTATAAGAGAAAATGAAAATCCAGAAACTACATACACTTGTCTGTTCTTTTTTAAAGAAATAAGATATTGATTCTCTAAGAATCACAGACTATTGCTTATATGTTTTTTAATGACATGTTACCAAGTTGGCAGTTGATGCAACATGGGCATGCCATATGGTACACTTGTGTATCATTTGACTATTAGAAACACTATAAAACATACATATATCAAACAAAAATATAAAACAGCCTGTCAATTAAATGCAAATGAGTCTAAAAATATAAAATGTGCTTTTATCACTGTACAAGATGACAAAAACAGAGCATTTTGTGAGAGAAACTATATATAAAACAAGAATTCCACAGATTTAACTCGCCTGATTAGTTTTTGATTGAGTACAAAAAACATTACTTTAACATCAACTTTCACATTGTGACACGCCGCCAGCGCCGATACCAGAAAAGTAACACCTAAGTCTCACCTTTTAGCAATGCAGGCTTGACAATGAAAGAAAAAATCTCATTTTTTACAAAGACGTAACCCACAATGATTGCCATGTTTCATCAGAGTAGCAGACAGGATTTGAAGGCTAGTCAGCTCCTACTGAAGCTGTTCTCCATAGATGTGTACCTAGATATATGGTAATATACCAATAAATTGTGATGCACAATGCACATAAATTTATTAAATTTACTGACTGACTTATTCAATCATAAATGAACTGTTTGCTATCTATTTTTACATGTAATTATTTTTAAGTAAGATTTTATTATCAAACTGGCACATGAATGAATGAAAATATCTTTTTGGGATTCCAAACAATATATTACCTGATAAAAACAGGTCGAAAGATAAAACCACAGCTACAAAAGCTAAAACTTTTTTTATAAATACAAAAAGAAAAGACATATACATTAAGTACAGAAACCGCTATCAGACCATAAAACTTCTGACTTAAAAAAAAAACAACTAAAAAAGATTTAAGCTAGCTACAATGTAGTTACACACTGGCTTAGTCAGCATCAGCAATATTACAACCACCAGTATATATATATATACATATATATATATATATATATATATATATATATATATATATATATATATATACCCACAATATTTTTATCCAAATGTTAATCTTTAATGTTTTTATATGCTTTTTTTAAAAATAATAATAATAATCAGGTCATGAGATGGGTGAAATGGTGTTTTATGTCCCAGTCAAGCTTGCTTCACTGATACTGAGGTGGCATGTTCTGGCACAAAAATATAGAGTACAACAGAAAACCACATCAAACAAATTAACCAATTTTCTCAGGCTAGAAACTGTACTAAGTGAGATCTAAATTTAGATGGCAAAAGGCAAAGATTTCATACCCCTTTAACTAGTTACAATCACATTTTTTGTGCTTTTAACTAATCATGTCACAAATCATCATAAACTTATCTAATCAGTCACAGTATAATTACAGCTAATTAGGACTAACAAAGAAAACTTTAGCGGATAGAAGCTTACAGCTAATAAGCAAGAGAAATGGGATCTAACTTGGACACAAATTTTGGTTCGGTTGAAATCATTTTAATTCAGTAAAATTCCTCATTATAGGTAACCAGATTGAAACCCCTGTCATATAAAACAAATAATAAATTCATTATCAGATGACAAAGTGATTTTACTGGCATCTTTTCAAAATCCAATAGACCTCCTTCCTTATGTGGAAACAAGATTCTATTCTCCCAATTAGGGCTGAAAAACTGTCAAATGACCATATAAAAAATATTAAAACTACTTTTGCTAATTCTTCTGTTTTGTTGAAGCAACTTTTCAAGCTGTAAACAAAACATGTGACATCTGCAGCAAAATGCAAATTCTGGTAGGTCATTTAAAGGGCAGGGCTCCAAGTGGCGAGTAAAATACTCGCAAATGTGAGTAAAAATTACATTTGGCGAGTAAAATTTATGACCACTAGCCAAATGGCGACCAAAAATTATCCAGCTGGCTGGTATTTTTACTTCCTAAGTTCACTTAATTGGTCAGCTATTGGAAATTGTAATTTGTAAACAATTTATTTAATATCGATTGTCGCCCTTGATTTCTCGTTTGTAAGAAAAATAATAGAAATTATGACTTACATCACTCGGATTAATCGTCATCGATCTTGGTCTTAGATGTGTTTGAATGAAAGGGAATTGTATTACATAACGGGAACGTGTAACTGCACATAAACAATATGGCGAAATGGCAAGTAAGCCTTTCAACCTTTGGTTTTGGGGAGCCAAGTGAAAAGGCAGTTATTGATGATAATGATGACATTGATAGTTTGTGAATTGGATAAAAACTACTGTTTTCTGTCAATTATGACAGACTGACTCATTTAGATTCTGTTATTCAAGAGTTTCAGGTTTTTCTTTTCTGTTGTTATTATTTTTCAATTTATTATTGTACAGATTGGCTTTGAAAATAGAAAGTCTTGTACTTCTGGCTAGTAACTTTTGGACCTGGCTAGTAAAATTTGGACTTGGCTAATAAGTTTCAAACTAACTAGCCAATTGGCTAGTAAAAACTAAGCGCTGCTTGAAGCCCTGAAGGGTAACACAAAGTACCCACTATCAGAGATATTGGAGCATCTGTCTTGGTATCAAAGGATATACAGCATGCAATTCGCTCAAGTGGTATAAAAATTGCACAATCAAGACAGCTATAAATATTTCTGTAGCAGTTTGGGTAGATTTATTGGTAAATATGAATACCTACTTATATATATTGCATTTTGACAGACCAGTAATTAAGTCTGGTCCTGCTTGTTTGTATGATGGTCAGTGTGACTGTTTAAATTGGTGAAATAGGCAAATCCTGTCACACTAAACTCTATTCTAATGAAGTTCCAATAATAATAATAATAATATAGTTTATTGCATAAAGTACATGTACATACTTATAGCAAGAACACATAAAGATAGATCATGTATGACTGTCAAATAATCAGATTACATAAACACAATAAATATTACAATATTGATAGATAAACAGATTATAATTTTAGCAATGAATCTCTATGCTTAAATGCAAAATATAAGAATTTACCAACAAAAGATAGAATTTATAAAGATAAGGCCAGGAGTATCTAGAAAAATATCTGCGATGCAAGTCAAAATAATAAGGGACAAACAAGAAGAAAGTGATATTCATCTTTAATAACATTCATACAGAAACGTACTGATTTATCAACAGTATTGTACCTTCCAGTTTCAACAGATAATGAATGTGAACCAACACAAAATTGGTTTATAATAAATAATAGACTTTCTAAATGTAACATAGTGGGAAATTAAAAAAGAAAAGAATGGAGAGGTAAAGACAGAGTAGCTAGTTTCAGCACTTGTTTACTGTTGATGCAGGGTGTTTTATTTTTGTATAATAGCAGATCCTGCCTTAATTCCCCCTTGCTTTAATTTCTGTCCCACTTCCTCTAATTCCCTTTCTTTGGTCAGTACTATCTAATCCTTCTTCAACATAAAAAGTCCTATTTGAATATATCAATGGATAAAACATTGTATAACTTACCAACTGAAATTCTCTCCTTCGATCAAATGCAGCCCTAATACCTGTATCACTCCATAAAATTTTCATAGGCTCCAAATATTGTTGGAAAGACGTTTCATCCAATTTGCAATTTACATCATAGCTGAACACAAAGCTTGCATGCTTGGCGTTTGCTTCGTTACCCCAGTCTATTCCTAATTTATCTCTTGCGTCTATCAAAACTCTCATTCCCTTTACAACATTTCCATAAATTGTTGTCTTAAATTCCCGAATCTGCTCATCATCAAATTCCTGACCATGTATGATTTTCATTTGTTTTCAAGAATGTACTTTTGCCACTTTCTCCCGCCCCTAGTAACAAAATTTTTATGGTTCTTCTAAAGTGTATTTTTTCTTTCGCTATGACCTTATCGATGTTTCTACTTCGGCTTTTCTGTTCCTTTTCCTGGTCAGACATACAGCAAGACATGATAATGTCCGCCATTTTGTCCTGGACTCCACCCATGACGTCAGAAATAAAAACTTCCGGTAACCTTGTCAAAATAAACGTAAATTCGGTGAAAAATGCTTTTTTGAGTTGATATTTAATAGTATATGCAAATGAATAGCAATTATATCCACAAATTTTTGTAGCCTGTTCGAATTCGACAGCAAATTTGTCAAGATTTTACTTTCTATGCAGCAACTTGGGGAGAACATAAAGACGGGTTAAAAAAATAAAACAGGAAAGACATGAAATTTTATACAAATGCAAATAATCTTTATTTAAAGGCTATAGCAAAATAAGCTCTTCGGAGTTTTGTATTTGGAATATACATGTACATTGATTTTTATTTTTTTTTTTAAAGAAATGCTTATTTGTAGTAACTATCACATTAGCTGGCATGTTGACACTTTGTTGATTTTGTGAATATTCTCTAGAATAAAATGTTTTATTGCCGAATTCAAGTCAATTCGCCCCACGGTAAATTCGCCCCCGTCAAATTCGCTCCATTCAACAATATTGTTGGAAAGAGGTTTCATCCAATTTGCAATTTACATCATAGCTGAACACATACCGTTATATTCATCTTTTGTGTTTTTCTAACCTGATTCCATGAGATCAAACAATTTATCAACTTTTATGCCAAGATCAAATCAAAATAAATAAAAATATAAATTAAATAATTAATAATAATTAATAGTTGTTTTATTTCACATCGTTTTTTGCTTGAATCAACGTTGTTGTTGTTGTTGTTTGTTTGTTTTTTTTCTTTTTAAGGAAACTTATATGTAACTAAATGCCTTTTGCCAGGTGTGCTGCTATGTCTGTCTGTTATGTTGTATTTTATATGTTTTGTACGTGATGTTATGTAAATGTGATTTGTAACTCATGACGTGAGTTGTATGTATTTTCAGTGTCTGGACATATCACGTGACTGGTCAGACTGGTTAAATACGAAAAATAATTAAAAACTATTCACTAAATTTTCGTTTTGGCGCTAAATATTTCTATAAATCATTCTGACTCTGCGTTTCCAACTAGCAACACCTTTCTCTAAAATTGTAAAAATGAATTTAGTATAACTCGAAGTTATAAGAATATACTGTATCTATAAATTTATCCACGACCAGAATAAATATGTGAATGTTTTAAGGAGCTGTTATTATTATTATTTATATTAGATAACCGGCTTCATATATTTATACAACATCTTGGATACAGAGGAAGGTTGCACCGGATCTACTAGTCTGCTAATCAGAAGCCTATTATTTCCCTTGATTAACTTGTCTCGGACCGTGTGTCTGTCATATAGATGAATAGATCTGGTGGAGATCATGGCTATTGTATCTTGAGACACTAATTCATTAATCCACAAGATGATTACGATAAAAACAAATTATAGACTTCAAATAAAAAGTGGCTGTTAAAGTCTAAACCAGCATATTCAAGGCAGAAAAAAGAAAACATAATGTCAGCTCATCATACGGTAATTGCCATAATATAGACTTCAATTAGCCCTGAACCCTGTATGGTAAAAAAGCAAAAGCACCGAAATGAATTGCCTTACAACCTTCAATTGTCAGAAAAAAGACACATGGAGCACCATCGCATTTAAGATAAAATTTGAAATAAAAGTCTCTGAAAAGTCAGGTTAATTTCAGAAGTCCGTCTATCTCGTTCTAAGCCGAGTTTTGATCTTGTAAAGGAAGATTTATTTTTCAGGCTAGTTATTAGTATTTTTGTCTTCTGTTTATTACCTTTTAGTGTACATGAGCTAGAAATTTAATGTGATCAATAAATGAACATTACCACTAAAAAAAGTGTAAATATACCCTTCTCTCAGAGACATATAATGTCATATACATTTGTGTCTCTGCTTCTCTTAAGTGTCAGACAGGAAGTTTATGAACTTAATCTATACCAGATAAAAAATTGCGTTAATTCACAAGAATTTATTTATGTATTTATTTGTATATGCCTCTAATAATAACTTTTACCTTATCTATAAAATACGAACACGGTTTAAACGACAAAAGGAATATTATATAATATAAAGTAATATGCATGGATGAACAATTCTATATTCAATCGAACATTGCATTAATTAAGACGACAGACGGTATAGACTGCTTCACCCGGTGTCAGTATTATGTGACTGATGTAATTTGCTTGTCTCCAGCGCACTGACTCTTCAGCTATAACGCGTTAAAGTTATTTCCGAAGCAAACCATTTAATACACACTGTCATACACGAACTTTTCACTAGAATAGTCAGCCTTAGAGATTTATACGTCAAGCCAGTTGTTGTTTTAGAAAATAGAATTTGTAAATATTGTAATTTTACTTGTGTTGAAGACGAAAAACATTTTATATATATTGTCCATTTTATTCCGATTGAAGAATCTTGTTATTTTCAAGTTGTGTAGACTATTCTAGAGATTTTAAAAAGTGAAGTTACGATGAAAAGTTTTGATTTTTAATAGTTTTAACAGTTTTTAACTAGGTGTATTGTATTTTGTTTTACATGTGTAAATATGCAAATTTAATAATTCTAACAAACAAATGAAACCTCTATATAACAGATATAGGGTTCATGTTATCTCATTTTAATTGTCTAACGTTACTCAAGTTCAGTGAAACATTTATTGTTTCTCGGCGAGACTAGGCATCATACGGTAAATAACGACAATCAGTGGAATATTGGTTGAGCTTAAAATGTAAAAACACAAGTTAGATAAGCGACGTTAAATAAACTTGAGTGCAACCACCCAATCAAATGGGAGCTTTTATACAGCAATAGGCGCAGCGATGTTTGAAGATACGCCTAGAAAAGTTTTAAACTTACAACAGAACAAAAGACAGTAAAAACAATAAAATCTGTTCTCTTAGATAAAATACGGATAACAGAATGTGGATAACTTTTGTTAATTTAATATAGGTGTTTATTGTCTACTTGCTTTAAAATTAGTGAGACCATCATATACCATTTCATACTGAATAAATTCTGTGATTTATGACCAATCCTTTGGCCCTAGTTTAAGTAGCCATCTAAAAAAGAAAGTTTATTATCAGTTATAGTTTATTCTCAATTCTTCAGTCTGTTACAGTTGATCATATCCAACACACAGTAGCTGCTAACGAGCGATACCTTCAATTCCACAGTTTAGGTTCTCCACACAATGGAGGGATTACTTTTTCCATGTCATTAGGTAAGTCAATCCAACATTACAATGATGGCGGCCTCCATAGTTCGAGGTCGTGTGTTTCTGAGATTACCAAAATACTTATATAGAACAACAGTAAGACATTATGTGTCTGATACTGGTCCTTACGGGCCGTATTTTGTCTTGTAAGTTATTTGCCACTGATTTCTGTTTACATGTACTATCTGTCTTGATTTTAGATAGCAGCCCCTCCCGCACATGTTACATAAACTAAAACATTCTTATTCTAAATTTGCAAATTGAACAACGAGCATCTAGATTTTGATCATGATCATTTTATATTAAATATGAAAGTAACACAAAAAAGTTTGTCGTGGTAAACTGCCATAAGGACATATGTTGACTAAATAACCTCTAAATAGTAGACAATGCTTCTTAAGATGCATGTGCTTGTTGCATAGACCTGAAATACATGGCTCCGAACGGCTTTTTTATAATACTGATGTTGCCGTTTCGGAGCCATGATGCCATCCTATATAAAAACAGGGGAAATTACATTGACCTACATGCAGGTTATAAATTTCTTATAATCACAGGATTTACGGGTGTCTGAACGATCTCATTGTATATTGCCTTATCAGAAACATTAATGAATCAATCTGCGATGTTTATTCTACCAAGTTAGTAAAAATATCCAAGTTTTTAATCCATTTGTATAAGCTATCGGTGCAAATATTTTTTGCGGGTCGCCATGTTTAAAATGTGCATACTAGGCTTCGGGCATGCACGAAAATGAGGGATTTTCAATCAAATGGCTTAAATTGCAATAATTGTGAACATATTTTATTTTTATTGGAAGCTGGGGTCAAATCCAGGTTAAAAAGTCGTTGACGAAATTGCTTAAACAAATAAGTACTCGATGTCCCATTGAAAAATATAATTGCATGCATGCGCAAGGCCTAGTAATGCATATTTAAAACATGGCGACCCGCAAAAAATATTTGCGGCGATAGCTTATACAAATGGATTTAAAACTTGGATATTTTTACTAACTTGGTTGAATAAACATCGCGGATCGATTCATTAATGTTTCTGGTAAGGCAATATACAGTGAGATCGTTCAGATACCCGTAAATCCTGTGATTATAAGAAATTTATAACCTGCATGTAGGTCAATGTAATTTCCCCTGTTTTTATATAGGATGGCATCATGGCTCCGAAACGGCAACATCAGTATTATAAAAAAGCCGTTTGGAGCCATGTATTTCAGGTCTACTTGTTGCATTGTACTTATTCAATGCGGTAGGTATAAAGGGAGTAAAATGGAGTTAATTAGCATATTTTGTCTATGGTAAGTTCAGTTGATGCAGTTTAAAAAATGAACAAATTAAAAAAATATGATTCTAGGATGATTTTTAATGGTTTTTACAGCCAAAATATATATGCTGTTCCAATATGGGCTAGACTGACGTTAATGGGAGAAATTATAGATAAGTAAACATATTTTGCCTATGGTAAGTTCAGTAGATGCAGTTTGAAAAATATGCAAGTAAAAATGAATTATGGCTCTAGGTAAAATTTTAAGTATTTTATAGCTAAAATGGTGCATCCGTGTCATAAAGTTCTACGTAATGTCAATTGTGTTTATTTTTTAACATAGTTAACATGGTAGTGACATAAGATGGCATGAAAAGATATGCTGTTGCAATAATTGATTCTGTTAAGATATGGGATCCATTCATTAGGCAATTTGTTGGAACTTGTCACACACACACACACACACACACATATATATATATATATTGTTTCATCTGATGTAGAAATAGAAAAGCATCCAATAGATCAGTTGTCACAGTTGTTCATCTGCTGAAGATACCAGTATGTGACAGCATCTTATTAAATTGATTGCCATGTTGCTTTCGCAGATCAAAAAAACAAAAAAAAAAAAAAACAAATGGCACCATTCAGAAACTATTTATCACACTGTCTTACCTTAGACTTGCATGTATGTGGCATTGTGTGGCAGTATCAAATAAACCAGCAGTCACAGTGATTTTTCTAAGGTGTGTGTGACAGCATTCAATAGATCAGTTGTATAAAGTACTCATTTGCAAATGATGTGTGAAAGCATCCATAAGACCAGCTGTCACAATAATTCATTTTAATAAATTAAAGTTGATGTATGATAACATTCATAAGACAAGCTGTCACAATGATTTATTTACAGCTGGTATGTGACAGTATCCATGAGACCAGCTGTCACAAAGATTTAATTTTGGTTGATGTGTGACAGCATTCAAAAACAAGCTATAGCAATGACAAGCTGTCACAATTATTTATTTCAACTAATTGAAGTTTGTGTGTGACAACATCCATAAACCCATCTGTCACAATAACTTATTTGAAATTGATGCAAGACAGCATCCATAACACTCCTGTCACAATAATAAGAGGTAAGTGGGTAGATGAATCTAACAGACCCATTTTTCACAGTTATTTATTTGAGGTTAACATGTGATAGTACTCTACAGACCAGCTGTCAAAATGAAACATTAGAATGTCGGGTGTGACCAATAGGTTTATGTGGTGACGCCAATAGACAAGGTGTCTTAACTCATTCACATGAAGGGTGGGGGGGCTTGGTGGCCAAGTGGTCTAAAGCGCCTCTCACTGCCTGGGTTCGAATCCCACTGGGGACAGATCCTAGTGTGAGAATGTTTGTCAGTTCGCTTGCCTAAGGTCGGTGGTTTCTACAGGCACTCCAGTTTCCTCCACCATCCCTGAACTGACTGCCTCAAAATAAGTGAAAGAATCTTGACTGGGGGTAAAACACCATTACTGCACTGCACTCATTCACGTGAGGTTATCACAGTGTCCAGCTGTGGTATATATATATTATATACACAGTGTGTAGATACAACCCTTTGTATCAGGTCGAGTTCTGTTTTTAGCAGCCGGTATCACTACGAGTTGCGCTTGATCGTAGTGATACCGGCTGCTAAAAACAGAACTCGACCTGATACAAAGGGTTGTATCTACACACTGTGTATATGATATTTTTATTTAACATTTTCAACAACGTTAATTAAAATAATAAAAACAAAAGATTGTGTGACAAAATGTAGTTTACCACAGAAAAACACTGATGTTTATCATTACATAATACGTGACGTCATGAAGTCAATGACAAGTTTCATTTTCAAAAAGTTCAGAATGACCTACATTACCTCAGTCACTTTCGTCACTGTTCATTATCATTCGAGGTCATTTTCTCTTTGGTGATTCAGACTTGTTGATAATTTGTATACATAGTGACATTGCCAGAAATGTTAAAAGTATGTCCATGTAAACTGGAAAAAGATTGCTTAGAATATTGTTCGTTTATTTGACAAAGATTAGCAGATTGAGAGTAATTGGATAATTGGGAATTTTAAGAGAGTTTTCACTGTGTGTTGTTTGATTGTTTACATTTGCGTAACGGCTGGTTCCATATAATATGTTCGTTATTTCATGTTGCATGGATTTTGATGCGACTGCATATGTTTACACATGAAATGTTTTTATGACCGGACTGTTGGAGCAATTCCTGAATGGAGAAGCGAGTGCATGTCGTTTTTCTGACGCTGTTATTATTATTATTATTAATTATTATTAAATTATTTTTAATTTTTTTTAAAGATTACATATTTATTAACAAAAATTGTGAAATAAAAAAAAATTGTGTATTCAGTATGCTACCTGGGGATTTCCTGTGACGTCATGAAAAGTAGTCTGTCTAAAAGTGCACGTGTACTTTAGCATTGTATCACCACAGTGTGGTGGTACAAGATTCTGTATCATGCGTGTTCGATAAAACTTGTATTTTGTCAAAATAGGTAGAAAAACTAGTCTGATGTTAGATAAATTGTAGTATCCAAAGACTGGTATGGATATTAACCCATTCTAGTAGTATTTTTAAAGGGATCCAAGGGATCAGTGAGATGTGACAGTATCTGTTTGGGATCTATATTTCTAGTTGCACAGGGTTTTATCTGTGATATATTTGTGATGACAGTCTATAGACCAGCTTTATACATATGTTGGCATTCAGTAGGCCAATAATGTTTCTTTTTAGGCATATATGTGACAGCATCAGATGGACTAGTCAGATATGTGGTAGCATCCATTAGTCTAACTGTCAAAGTGTTTGTCATACATCCACCTCGGATAAAACACTGTGGTAGCTGTATTGGATGTTGTTATATGAAAGTATACTTCAGAGGGTCTAATACTGTATAACAATTGGTCTATTGGATGCTTTTACATATATGTAACAGGTATATGTAACAGCATCCAATAAACCCAATTGTCATATTGGACCATCTATACCAGAACATCACTGAAGCTATTAAAGTGATTCATCTGAGGTGGATGTGTGACACCATGTTATAAAAGTGGACATGAGTAATGGTGTTATACACCTCGATTAAAATTCTCTTATATCTAGGCAGTCAGTTTTTGGATGGTGGGGTGAGTGAATTATTTTTTAGAGCTGCACCATTGTTGTTGCAGCTATTTCCACCTAGGGGATGGTGGGTGGGTGGGGGCTGAATACCTTTGGGATTAAAAGCTAGGTGGTGAGAGGCACTGTGATCCATAAGCACACACACTTGGCCACAAAAGCCTATCTAATTAGAACACTTGCTAAGTGGATAAGACATTAGCCTACAATATCAATTCAATTAATTCCTGAGGTTCCTACTCAAGTCCACTGCAAGTGGGAAATTTTTTTTCTTGTGGTAAAGGCTTAAACTGTTTAGTTCCATACCGACATAATAGACTCAAGTTGTCTGCAATGTTTATCAGCAACATTTATCTGTTACATTTGAGCAATTGTAATGGTACTCTAAAGGTCACCATTAAGCGCTCTTAAACACAGCAGATTATAAATACTTGCTCAAAACTGTGGCCTCACATGTACAATGATAGATAAGTCTGTAACAGCATGACCCCAACACAGACAAAAAACTGCACATACACATGATCAATTAAATAGTTTTAAAATACCTTAAAGTTACTACTTATTGATTTTAAATCAATCACATTCATTGTAATTTCGAAGGTAATCAACAGTTGAACAGAAGTGGTTCTCGTACAAACCATTGATAAATTGTCCTTGTTGTTTTAAGGTAGCCACCATAAAATGGCTTTCTGTGAGGTATGCTTTAAAGCTGCATTAAGTTTTTCAATTTTCTGATATTTTTTTGATTTTCTAAAAATATATTTTTTTAAAAATAGATATCTCCACTGATTTTGCTATGGTTTTTAAAAACTACCTTCCACATTTCAGATTGGAAAAACTTGGACCCTTTTTATGTCACATTACGCTCAGAATTTTGTAATTCATTGCAAAGATTTTATATTGTGACAATATCTAACATTTTTTGTCTGTCAGAACAGTTTTTGACAATTGGATTTAACTTAAACTATTTGATTGTGCGTCACTGTTGTCTTTTGTGGAATTTTAGTTGTCAAATTGGGAAAATTTTGTCTTATTTCTCAAGGGGAAACTACCTTTATTCGGTAGTAATTTTAGGCAAACAAAACCACTGTCTTCTAACTACGATCCGTGACATTCATTTTCTAAAATTTCACTTTAAGCTGTAAATAAACAGAATCCTCTGACCAGTTGGTCAGTGTTTTACGATGGTAATTATGAGCTGAGAGCATGCGCATGGATGTACGAAAAACCCTAGAATTGAAGGTGAAACATGACAGATTGCATTAATTGTCCTTCATTAATATCCAGATGTATTTGAAATGGTGTTATGAATCCCTTACTAAGTCACAAATGACAAATTCAACGAAGTTCTGTGTTTAATTTATTGTATTTCACCGTTTTGAAAGTTGTGTTTAAATGACCCAGGTTTTGATGACATAACCATGTTCTAATATTAGATCCCAAATGCTGCATCTTGCTGGGTAAATACTGTAATTTCTGTATTTATTTGAGCTTTTATCGTTGAACCAAATGTAACATTGTTCATTAGGAACATCATTAATAAGATTAGCACCGTTTTAATTTTTTCTTTGGAAAACTTAATGCAGCTTTAAGGTAAATATTAATAGTTTTTCTGATCTGACTCTGTAACAGTCATTATTTAATTAGGGTATATAATTATGTCATAACAATTATTATGACTTGTACTTCTTTTACTTAAGATTACCAGAAATGCCAGATGATACCCCAGAGACAAATCCAATGCTCAATTACAAAGATTTCCCCAAATGGTCTGATTTAAAACCAGACAACATGCTGACAGGGGGATCCAAAGCAGCCTTAGATTATGATGTCAAGTTTGGCTTACATGCAGAGTTCTTAAAAGGTAAATAAACAAATATATATTCTATAACAAGTATATAAACAAAGAAAAGTGGTTTTTTTTTCAGTCTAGACAACCTAGTGATGGGGGATTCAAGGTAGTCTTAGATTATAATGTAAAATTTATGCATTTTTTATACATGCAGATCATTTAAATATTAAGTAAACAAAGATAATTTTTGATTTTTTATAAGATACATTTGTATACTGAAAGAACTATAAAAGTTTTTATGCCATTTGACTGCAATAAATAGCTTATCCTGATTTACAGGATGTAAATCTGCTGTCTTGATATTAAGCATGTCTACTCACTAGTTCTATAACTAGTTAGTGGGTGGGTGTTGATAGTTTGCCTAAGAAACCAACTGCTGCTGGAGTTTAGTACTGCATGTAAAATACACACACACACACACACACACACACACACACACACACACACACACACACACACTAATGAATTTGCACAGAGTAATGAATTTGCTGCTTGAAAACACAAATTTTGGCTCACAAGCAGCACAATAAGCTATATAACATTTATGAGTTTAAATCAATCCTATTAATATAAAAATGCAGACAATTTTAAAAGTGTGACTTTACATTTACATGTACTTGTATTTTTATGATTTTACAGATCAAACACAGGAAAAGACTTTTGAATCTGTGTTTCATCCCATTGAAGAAATAAGTGCACGGATATACTATGCTTTAGCTATAGCTTCCAATATGAAAAACATGTTGGCAAATGAAGATATAGATACAATGTTTGAAAGAGTAAGTTAAAAAAATTACTATACAGACATTTCAAATACTATAAAACTCTGAGAGTGTGTATAATTCATATATTTGTAGAACATTTTAATTATCATGGCCAAAAAGTAGATCAGTAGATGAAGAAGTCATAACATTGTTTACACTAGGAAGGCCTTATATTTTGTCAAATATGTATCAGATTTCTTGATTAATATTTTGTATGCCATTTTGACTATTTTTATAGAGGTCACTGTGATTGTAATTGTGAGTTATGCATAATTTTCTTAGGAAATAATGAAAAATGAATAAAATTGGTTACTTTGCACTTATGAGAGACTTATGTTAATGGGAAATTGTTATTCAAATCTGAAAATACTATAAAATATCTCAGCACATTGCAAAACATGCTGCTATATGGATTTTAAAAGTAAAAGGCACATCCTTTTGCCCACATAATGTAATAACTAATATATCACAAAGGACATAACTTTCTGTAAAGTCACTCCCTAGGTATGAATCCCACTCTTCAAGTCTTGGATATATATATATATATATTTCCCATCATCCATGAAGTGACTACCTCAATATATGTGGGCATAAAACAGCATTAATTTAATCCAATCTATTTCTGTGAAAACTTCACAATTTTTAACATCTTAAACATCCAGTAGTAATAACATTTAGCTTACTACAAAATATTTTATGGTAATTAAAAATGTACAAAGAAGTTAACTCTTATGATGACTTGATTAAGTGAAAAATACTGAAAATTAAATTTCATCAAAATTACATCTCTAAAAGATTTTGTTTAAATAAAAAGAAGCCTTTAGGGTTTTAATACAATGAACCTTAGTTTGCCTTAAAGAAATAACATTAGACTTGTAATACTGACAGATATTTTTGAAAAGAAAGGATGAAATTCCAAGTTTTTGATCATTTGGGTTAAGGTCTATATTTTACAAACATTTTTTTTTAAATTTATTTATTTGTATTTTTTTCATGTGTTTGCACTTCTCATGTTAGACTTACACTACCTTTTAATGTTTTTTTTTTTTTAAATATTTCATTATAGGTAGACAGACAAGTAGGTTCAGTTACAAATGAAAACTGGTTGAGTGAACCCATGTACCATGCTGTTAAAGTGAGTTTATGAATCATACATGATGGTTTTTTAAGGGTGAGGCTAAAGCATGGTAAAGTATGCTTGCTTCCGTGCATGCATGCATGCATGTGTCCTTAAACTTTAATCTTCTCCTCTGAAACTAATTTGCCAATTCAAATGAAATTTGGTATGGCTGCTGTCACTATAAATAGCAAAAACCTATAAAAAGCTTTTACAGGTTTATTTATGTACCGATTTTGTTGAAAAAAAGAAAATAGATGTCAGGGGATAAAACATATGTAATGGTTTTTTCTGTACAATTGTACAATTTTTACAGTTTGCGCAATTATTACTTAATATGCAAACAAGGTCTATTTTTTAGCCTTAATATTTAAAAATCCTCTTCTCTGAAAGTAAATGGCCAATCGAATGGAAATTGAACGCAGAAGGTCCCTGGATGGTATAGTTTATTAGCTCACCTGACCGAAAGGTCATGTGAGCTTATGGCATGGCATAGCGTGTGTGCGTGCGAGCGTGCGTGCATGCGTCGTTAACACCTATTTTCAACTTCTTCTCCAAAACTGCTGGACAGATTTCAATGATACTTAGTCAGAAGCATATTTGGGCCGGTGCAATTCAGATTTGTTCATGGCGTTGCCATGGCTACCAAAACTAGGTCATGGTGACCTAGGGGTCCAAAAATCTTAAAAAATCTTAAAAAATCTTCTTCTCCGAAAGTAATGATGGGAGAAAAAATCTGATGTGATATTTGGCTTCTCTAGGGTCTTAAGCCTATAGTTTGTTCATTTCGTGAAATTTGGTCAAAAAATGGGTTACACGTTTTTGCGTTTAATTTTAAAAATTTCGTAAAATGGCTTCAAATTGTTATAACTTCACTATTTGAACAGATAATAACATGAGGTTTTCAGTTTTGACTTTTTCTTGAAATGTCCTTTAAATTAGGGTCAAGGTCACAAATCAAGGTCATGACCTAATTTTCGATTTATGCAGTTTTAGGCACTTTTCTTGCAAATATTAAGAGAAATATGAAATCAAAACATTGTAAAATGTTCAGCATGACAAAATTTAAAAAGGTACCAAGTTTCATAACTATATGATAATCCATGTAGGAGTTTTTGCCCCTGAAATGTTTTTTTTTGGCTTATAAATACTAAAATTGCTAATTATCTTGAAAAGTGTTAACTTTTTGTATAGGCATGTATATTAGAATATTGTAGGTATTGATATGACAATCATTTTGATATATGGTTCAAGGTCATATGTACAAAGGTCAAGGTCACAGCTGTAAAAGAAGACTTAAATTGCTAATTATCTTGAAAACTGTTAACTTTTTGTATAGGCATATATATTAGAATATTGTAGGTATTGATACGATGATCATTTTGATATATGGTTCAAGGTCATATGTTCAAAGGTCAAGGTCACAGCTGTAAAAGAAGACAAAAATTGCTAATTATCTTGAAAACTGTTAACTTTTTGTATAAGCATGTATATAAGAATATTGTAGGTATTGATATGACGATCATTTTGATATATGGTTCAAGGTCATATGTTCAAAGGTCAAGGGCACAGCTGCAAAAGAAGACTTAAATTGCTAATTATCTTGAAAACTGTTAACTTTTTGATAGGTATATATATTAGAATATTGTAGGTATTGTGACAACAATCATTTTGATATATGGTTCAAGGTCATGTGTTCAAAGGTCAAGGTCACAGCTGCAAAAGAAGCCTTAAATTGCTTATTATCTTGAAAACTATTAACTTTTTGTATAGGCATGTATATTAGAATATTGTAGGTATTGACATGGCGATCATATATGGTTCAAGGTCATATATGTCCAAAGGTCAAGGACATAGTTGCATAAGTATACTGAAATTTGTGAATGATTTGGAAATTATTCATTGCATTACAGTTACTTCATGCATATTATATAAGCTACTTATAAATGAAATGTGAGTGGATATATTTCTGAATAAGTTTTGTGGGAGTTCTTAACTTGAGAAAACTTGTAAAGTTTCTGTACCTAATATATTGTCTTTTGCGCTTTGCAAACAATTTTGGACATATACTCAGGTGAGCGTTAAGGCCCATGGGCCTCTTGTTTAAAAATTGTATCCAACATGTCTGGCAGAATTCCCAAATGGCTGCCGTTACTATAAATAGCAAAAACCTATAAATGGCCAGAGTATTTTTATTTGCAATATTGTTATAAACTACAGTTCAACTTTTATTTACATCACACCCTCATTTGCAGATTTTGATTCAATTCCAATTTCAGATCTTCTTCTTTGAAACTATTGAACCAAATTAAACATAGTGAGGAATAGTGAGGAAAATTTTTTCTTGGCTGATGTAGATTAAATATATTTTCACATTGCCTTCCCAAATTTATGTAATTTCAACCATAATTAGATTGGATTTAGGTAACTTTTCTTAGGAATATATGAGGTTTTAAAGAAGGATCAATGAAAATTGTTTTCTTTTACTAGGAGATCCTAGCTAACAGTGATAACCTTACACCTTATCAGAAAAGATTAGCTGAATATTTTGAAAGAAAAGCAGTGACAAGTGGCATAGAGCTAACAGGCATAGATCAAAAGAAGTTTGCAGAGATTTTGAATTTCATTGCAGCATCTAAATATTCCTTCAGGTAATGTTAAAAGTTGTTTTGATTATTAATGAAGTTTGTCAATGTACTACATTATGTTCTGCCAAACTCTTAATTCCATTGAATATTGAATCCATACGTTTTTTGTTTCTCATAAAAAAATAATGCCATCTTAGGTATGGTTGATAAATGTCAAGATTTTGCTGAACCATTTTCAGTGGTCATTACATAGCTAAGGCTGAATTTTCTTCTTTGGAATATGTTATAACGGAAACTGCTTTATGCCACTGTGGATTTTTAAGTGTTTTGTATAATTAAGGTTGGCATCCAAGAAAGCCTCCAAAATAATGTATATTTCAGGTTTAGCAGACTTAGGTAAATATATATGTACTTTCATCCATATTTTATTAATAACAATAAATATTTGTCATTCATCTTATAAAGTCACAAATCTCACTGACAACAAATCATTTGACAATTTGAATAATTCAAGTTGGCATCCAGAATGGCTGCTTTGTAGATAAATATGTACTTGACAATTGAAAATTGACGATCGACAATTGGAAATTAAATGTCTCAGCTCAGTACTACAGTAAAGTCTGACTAGGGTTTAAACCACATATGCATACACCTTCATAACATTAGTAATGTCTTTACACAATATCTAAAAGAAACATTTATTTACAAATACCAGGAAAACATGCTGAATAACCATAGTAACATTTAGAAGTATTGATCCTTATAAGCTTGTTCAATAATACTTGTGCTATCCAATGTGTCCACATGAACACTTTGTATGTCTAATGAACAGAAGCAAGCAATAACATTGCATCCAGATCATTGAAACGACATGCTGTATAAATGATCTCCCTTAGACATAGATTTATATTATTTATATTATTATTTAAACCTTTTTAGAATGATATTATATACTTGCTTTGATATATAAACAGAAAAATATTGGTTTCAGAATTTAGTGAAGAGTCGCTGTTGAACAGAATGTTAGCAGAGGCAAAAACATATATCAGTGTTTTCTCCAGAGTGCGTTTCTTGCGTTTTTGACGCGATTTTTTATGAATGGCGCAACTTGGTTTTGCTGTTGCGTTATTTTTGACGCAACCATTTTTACATAGATTGAAATCGGCTATTGTAAATTATAAAAAGTGACAGACTAAAAACGAAAGTACTGAGCGGAAATTCCGTATTGTCGTACCACGTGACTATCGTACCATATTACAGGAAGCTAATTATTGATATAGGAACCTGTCTATATTCTTAATCTTTCAAATGTTTGTATTGAACGCTTAAATTTATAAAGTCATTATAAGCGCTCTTTGTACCGGGCTTAAAGAAAAATCTTAACATTCTCGTTTGACAACATTTTTAAATGACTTGTATCAAAGTCCTGCACGGAGCTCTGAACATGACCAGGCGGCATCTGGTAGTAACTTACTTGCCGACAACTCACAGTCAACTTAAAAAAGCTAATGTAAATTGAGATTTAATAAAATTTGGTTAAACAAATATCCTTTGATAATTTATGAAAGTAATTAGATCATATGTAAAACAGGCATATCGAAAGGGATGGATAATAATAATGAATGCTAGTGGTCTGTTGACTTGGGTTGATGGTAGAACATTCAGTAATTTCTGTTTTGGGATACTGTCCTGATTTTACTGTTTAAAATATTACAGATATAAGTAGCATTTGGAATAAAACACTTAAACACTGACAGACAGATTAGTACAGACCCTCTAACAAAATATCCCCTTTACTGTAAAATATCAAAAAGTAATTTTTATTCTAAAAATATCATGACCCCTTCATTTTGAAAATGACCCCCTCTTTTCATGTAAGGGGGTCATTGATGACCTCCTGTTTTAATAAGCTGGAGAAAACACTTATATATTCACACTTTTGATCAATGACCCTCAAACTGGTTTTTGCAATAGAAACATAAATCTATTTGTACTTTATTTGTAAAAAGATTTTATTTTATGTTTTTACAGAACAAGACTTGAAATGATCATAAAATATACCATTCAATATTGAAACTTGATTTTTATTTTATATTATTGCAGATATAGAGTAGATATTTGTGAAGAATTGTTTAGTTATACATTACATAATTTCAATATCATCAAAGATATGCCCATGTCATTGGTTCGTACCATGTCAGAGGACAAGTAAGTTTATATACAATTTCTATCTGTTACATTTTGTTTTGAAAGTAAATAAGTGTAATACTGAAAATTGCATGTTGCTATCCAATCACCACACATAATTTATCAAACAGTTCAACAATGACAAAGGCTGTTTCCCATGTTTTAAGCCAATTACTCTACTGTTGAGTCAAATTTTTGATAAGGTTTTACCCTTTAATAATTTTAAGATAATACTGGTAAGTTTGAACTGTGTTTAGATACCTTGTCATTAAAAGTTTTGGGTATCATTTTGGATTGATTGATTTCCTAGTCAAGAATATTTCATTTATAGATGTCACAAGCTATGAAGTGGCAGAAATTTTTAACTTTTGAAGTGCACACAGGGCAATGTGCAGGAAGGGTTCTTCGGCATGTTATGCCTACCATGTGTCACAAGGTCTCCTCTGAAAGACACTTGTAACTGAATGAAAACAATTTACCTTTTATAGGGCAATAACATTGTATTGAAAGAAATTGAAATCTTTCTGAATTTTTTTTTTCAGACTATCTCCTACACGTGGTCCTTGGACAGTGAATTTATCTCAGTCAAGTTATACAAATTTTATGAGATATTGTAATGACCGCATGACTAGATGGAACATATGGCATGCTTATAATAACAGGGCTTCACAAATTCATGCTTCTTCTTGGCTAGATAATATAGAATCTTTAGAAAAACTTAGACTATACAGGTAAGACAAGTGGAGCAATTTTAATGGTTCACCATCCATTATGTGTAAACTTTGAACATTTTGATTTTCTCCTAAACTTCTGGGCCAAATTTGATTCAGGGGTCATACTGACTTCAATTTTTTTTCTCCAAAATTTTCGCCAGAATTTTTTTTTTTTCGCCAAATACAATTTGTATGGGCCAAAGGTATTTTCTGGTCTAATTGTAATTTCTGGCGAAAATTTAAGAGAAATAAATTGGCTTATAAAATGCATGTCTGATGACATGAAGAACAACAACAGTTTTCTTGTTTTATTTCTTTTATTCATAAAATAAAGCACTAGTACATAAGTAAACTGTAAACAAAACAAAAGCACAAATTTAAATTCCAATAGAATTACTAAATGTTTTTACAGTTATTTCTACTAAAAATTCAAGAGTTCAAGCTGTTAACGCCGATAATTGATAATCTCATTCTAATTTAGCAATTACCTGTGATTATCCGTAAACGCGGCATGGTAATCACTCGCTTACATCGGTAATCAATCTCGTTAAATGATTAAGCCACCTGTATTTAACACCTTCACATGTGAAATTTTGTTTAATCAACATCATGTACATGACTTTGGTGACCCAATTTAACACTCATTCAGAACTCTCTAGATTTATGGTTTGATAAACACATAGACAGAGACGGAAACCTGTTGCTTTAACGACTCTCTGCTCATGTCCGTGAAGCGTAGTGAACCTGTTAATGTAAACATTTTTTCGCCATGACTTTTGCTGATATTTATTTTTTATCGCCAAATTTATTTATTTTTCTCATTTTGCGAAAAAAGCGAACGACAGCATGAACCCTGTGATTACTATGTGGCAGTTATGTGTAAATTAAAGACTTTCTGATTGCACAAATGAAGGGGTTAAGGGCTTTAGCTCTGGGCACCAATTAAAAAAGTGTAGTTAGCTGAGCATGCAATGGCTAGGCCTTGGATATTTTAGATATGGTATCATTAGTACAAGTAGTACAATATTTAACTTGCATTAATCTTTGTACAAGGTGTAATTGGCTCTGATTCGGGAAACTTTTAAGGAGTATTATTTAAAAACATAATTGAATTATGTACATAAATAGATCCTAAATATTTTAGATGTAGCATCCTTAGGACAAATAGTATTTAATTTGCACCAACTTTAGATACTTTGTATAGCATGTTTTTGGTATGTAGTTATTGATATGCACAAATCTGAGCTTTGGGACCCGAAATAATGAAACTGTAAAAAGCCTTCTATAACATGTTCAAATATCTTTAGTTAGCATACATTAGCTAGATGTTAGATACATGTATTTTATATGTACAGTTTCTGATTGTGAGGCTGAAGAGGAGGAGGGTTAGAGAACCCTTTAATTTATAAAAAATTGTCTATTAAAATAATTATGTGTTGATTTGAGTAATGGTGTTTAACGCCCCAGTCAAGAAAATTTCAGTTATATCAAGACATCGCCAGCTATAGGCAAAAGTGCAGGAATTTTGCCTATGTGTTGATGGCATTATTTATACAACAGGGTTCTTTATTGTGCCATGCCTGCCATGACACGGGACCTCGTTTATTTTATGTTCCCATCTAAAAGAATTGTGACTTTCATTTCGTAATGCCGAGTGCTTGGCAAAAGAACAGTCACCATCAACTTTCAAGTCTTGGGTCAGACCCGGTCGGGGTTCGAACTTGCAACCTCCTTCTTCCGGAGTAAGCACTATACCAACTGAGCTATTGCTGTAGTGAAATAATGATAAGATATTTAACATATCCTTTATAAGATGAACAGTACAGGCCATAAACCTATCATTTTATCTTCTCTCTAAACCATATCTTTCTCCTATATTAAGTGTTTTTTTTTTTTTTTTTTTTTTTTTTTTTTTTTTTTTTTTTTTTGTTTCCATTAATACAAGACTAGCCAATTAATTGAATTTTTATGGGTGACATTTGAACCTTTGCTTTGTTGCTTTGAAAAAGGATGGTGATTTTAGCTTGATAGATAATAGTAAGAAATAATTAACATAATTTGTCTTCTTTTTAGTGAAAGGCAAAGAAGGCAAAACATATTTTCATACATATAAACAGTACAATTAATGTGTTGGGTTTGCCTATGCACTGTATAATCATTACCCAGTAATGTTTGTGTATAGAACAACAAAGAAAACAGTTCATATTCTGACTGTTACCTCAATTTTATAGATAAACATCATGTTATGCAATTCCATAACCAAGGGAATTAATGGATCAGCACAAACTTAATGTTATCATTTGATATGCTGGTTAACCTCTTTGATGGTATAATTAAAAATAGACTTGATTTATTGATATATACCGGTAGTCTCCTTTAGGTGAAACATTTGGGGACTAATGTGTTTGTTAGTATTCATCTGTCTGTCTGTGTGTCTGCAAAATTTTATACATGCATCACTATCTCATAAACCATTGTAGGGATTTTGTTGAAACTTGGTGGACATGTTAGGCATATTTCATACTTTTGATTGATAAATAATTTAGGATTACCAGTATTGTAGTTAGTAGCCATTGATAAACTTGATAGACATGATAAGTCTATGATATAGATGTGCTTGTCATGCATGTGCTTAAAGCTCAATCAGAAACTTGGTTTATGTAATGAACATAGTTTTACATGCCACATTGAATACTCACTCACTGGATTCTGATTATAGCTGTTGCCAGCAATTTTAAATTTAGAATATTGAAATTTATGTCCCTACCTTCTTCATAATTACCAAAGGAAAGTTGAAACTTTGTGGAAATATAAGCTTATCAGGTAGTTGTGCAAGCCACATAGTGTATTTTTGGTTGATCGGTTAAATATTAGCCAGAGCCATCTTAGATTTTTTAACATCCATATCTTTTACTAAACCATTGGAGAGATTTTTAGGAAACTTGTTAATATTTTATGATATACATGTAGTTGTGCATTTAAATATTAATCACAATTTATCACTGGCAAAAACTTTGTTTTTGATATTCCTTGCAAAAATGTTTGGATTTTATTGTAGATCAGTAATTTAAATGTAATCAGGACTTACTACATAAAATAGATGAACATCTTCAATTATTCCAAGGATGATAAATATTGGTATAACATACAATCAGATAGGCATGTTTAACTGTTTTTGTAAGCAATTACCTGTGTTTGATGTAATTCTCACTGTAAGATTTCTGTTTCAGGGATGATTTAGGGTAAACTTTTAGGATACCAAAACTTTGTAGAATTTTCTATGACCTTTCAAATGGCAGGCTCTTTAGAAACTGTGGTAAACTTTATGGATGTGTAAGTAGTGTTGTTACTATAAATTGTCTTGTTTTACTAGCTCTTTATTTTTAATGTTACCCCATGTTGTACAGCCAACTTTACACTTGCAGTTACTTTAAATTAACTCTTTTGCAAATTCTTCCATAATTGAAATGGGGCCACACAAGTGCATCTGATTTTCGACCGAATAATAGTGTACAAATAACTACACATTTATTGTTTATATTTAATTTTATTTATATTATTTATATCCAGTATTCTAAAAAAATGCATTATGTTAATACAATTCAAGAGAATACCATCAAAATACCTGATAACACTATGATTTTTCAAACCAAAACCCCTTGTTGTTACCCCAAATCAGAAATAGTGTGGATTAATAATGTGTCATTCTCTGTCTAAAATTAAGCTGTCGCGTATACTAGACTCTCTGATGTGCTTGTGTTATAGATGGGATTTTTATTCTTAAAATCAATGAATTTTTTTTTTAAATTTAATGAAAATATAACAATTGAACTGTTAATTTAAATCAGTTTGAACAATTAAAATAATTAAATTTGAAACATTCCATCATTTAACAGATACTACTGTAGGATGGGAGGTGGGTGTCCAAACAAGGAAATGTCTAGCATTATCATTTTATGACCTTTCTTGTTGGTGGGAAAATTCTATCCAACATAACATTTGTGAATAATTAGTTTTACTTCTGATTATGGTAAATTAATTTTATTACAGTTATTTTTATATATTTTTTCTCTTTTATTTTAGACTTAAACAAAACTTTTATGAAGTTGCTGAACAAGAAATTAAAACTTTACAAGATTTTGCAGAAGCAAATAAATTCTCTCACAAACTTCAAATGTGGGATATTCCATATTACCGACGGAAACATGAAACTCAAACTTTTAAGTATGTGTGATCATTAGTTAACTGCTGTATACCATATTACTGACAGGTTTAGGCATGTTCATTCATTCGTTACAACCATGAAAAATATACCCACTGTCAAACTGTCTGTCTGTCTGCCTGTCTGTCTGTCTTCACAAGATTTTGCATTGCTTGGCAGATTCCCTCAATACAGATGTGGAATATACAATAGAAATTAATGTCTGAAAATATTTGATGTTTTAATATTGTACTTAATTTCTTTCTTTTAAATTGCTCTGAGATAGCCACCTATTTTTTATGTTGTCAATCTATATCATTAAATATATTAGAAACTATAATAATGTCTGAAAACATTCAGTACTTGTAAATTGTGGATTTATGTTTATTTCTTTTTTTCTTTATTTTTTCTTAACTTTTTTCTTTAGCTTTATTTTTACTTTAGGTTTTGTTTTTATTTGGTTTAGATTGAACCATGATGAAATATCAGAATATTTTCCATTACCTAAAGTTTTAAATAGTTTGTTTGATTTATGTACAACATTGTTTGGGATCACATTTAAGGTAAGTAAAAAAAAAACTACTGAGGAATATAAAGTCATTATAACTTGTTCAAGCAGTTTAGTTTTGAATTACATTCTTGTATAGCTGAAACAAGTGTTGATGAAACAGACCCTTAAACAGGTGATAAATTCTTAAAAAATTTCTAAATCAACTACAGCTAGGTGGGTACCTTCAAAATGTTGATAAGAACTATTAAATTTTAAATTGATCATTGCAAAATTTATATAAAGAATTCCACCCCTGGCAAAGCAGTTCGAGTTAAATATGTCGTAAATTCTTTAAATTTAAGAATCTACTGCAAAACTTAATTAACTATTTTCAAAAGTTTGTAACTACATTTGATTTATTGGGTTGTTTTGGTTTAATGGTTTTGGTTCATAAGGTAATTGTGTTTCCTAGGTTTGGTTTATTAGATTGTTGTGTTTCCTGGTTTTTGTTCATCAGGTTGTTGGGTTTCCTGACTTTGGTTCATTTAGTTGTTGTGTTTCCAGACTTTGTTTATCAGGTTGTTGTGTTTCCTGGCCTTGGTTTATGAAGTTGTTCTGTTTCCTGGCTTTGGTTCATCAGGTTGTTGTGTTTCCTGGCCTTGGTTTATGAAGTTGTTGTGTTTCCTGACTTTGGTTTATCAGGTTGTTGTGTTTCCTGGCTTTGGTTTTTCAGGTTATTGTGTTTCCTTGTTTTGGTTTATTAAGCTGTTGTGTTTCCTGGCTTTGGTTTATTAGGTTGTTGTGTTTCCTGGCTTTGGTTCATCAGGTAGTTGTGTTTTTGGACTTTGGTTTATCTGGTTGTTGTGTTTCTTGGCTTTGGTTTATCAGATAGTTGTGTTTCCTGGCTTTGGTTTATCAGGTTGTTGTGTTTCCAGACTTTGGTTTATCAGGTTGTTGTGTGTCCTGGCTTTGGTTTATCAGGTAGTTGTGTTTCAAGGCTTTAGTTTATCAGATAGTTGTGTTTCCTGGCTTTGGTTTATCTGGTAATTGTGTTTTCTAGGTTTAGTTTATCAGGTTGTTGTGTTTTTGGGTTTGGTTTATCAAGTTGTTTTGTTTCTTGGTTTTAGTTAATTAGGTTGTTGGGTTTTCTTGCTTTGGTCCATCAGGTAGTTGTGTTTTTCTTGACTTTATCAGGTAGTTGTGTTTCCTGGCTTCCTTTATCTGACCATTGTATTTCCTGGGATTGATTTATCAAGTAATTTTGTTTCCTGGGTTTGGTTTATGAGGTTGTTGTATTTTATAGGTTTGGTTTATTAGGAAGGTGTGTTTCTTGGTTTTAGTTTATCAAGTTGTTTGGTCTCCTGTGTTTGGTTTATTAGGTTGTTGCATTTCCAGGCTTTGGTTTAGGTACATCAAGTTGGTTTTTTTTTTGGTTTTAGTTTATCATAGTTGTGTTTTTTTTGGTTTGGTTTATCAGGTTGTTGTGTTTTCTAGCTTTGGTTTATCAGGTTGTTTTTTTCTAGCTTTGGTTTATCAGGTTGTTGTGTTGTTTTTTTTATTTGGTTTATTAGGTTGTTGTGTTTTCTAGCTTTGGTTTATCAGGTTGTTTTTTTCTAGCTTTGGTTTATCAGGTTGTTGTGTTATCTAGCTTTGGTTTATCAGGTTGTTGTGTTTTCTAGCTTTGGTTTATCAGGTTGTTGTGTTTTCTAACTTTGGTTTATCAGGTTGTTGTGTTTCCTGGCTTTGGTTTTTTAGGTTGTTGTGTTTTCTAGCTTTGGTTAATCAGGTTGTTGTGTTTTCTAACTTTGGTTTATCAGATAGTTGTGTTTTTTGATTTGGATTAATCAGGTTGTGTTTCCTGGCTTTGGTTTATTAGGTTGTTGTGATTTATAGCTTTGGTTTATCAGGTTGTTGTGTTTTTTAGGGTTTGGTTTATTAGGTACTTTTGTTTTCTAGGTTTTAATTTTCTGGTCATGTTGTTGTGTTTACATAGTTTTATAAGTTCAACTGGCTATAGCCAGCCTAGTTTATGGCATGGTTTTGCATGTGTCCATGCATCTGTGAGGTCGTGCTTGCATGTGTGCGTAAACTTTAATCTTCTCCTTTGAAACCAATGGGCCAATTGGGACCAAATTTGGTGTGGAAGGTCCTTAGGTTGGGTAGACTAAAGTTTTTACAAGGCGAACCCCACCTGACATCCAAGATGGCCGCTGTTACTATAAATAGCAAAAACACATAAATAATCATTGTTGAATCATTTTTAGCTCACCTGACCGGCTCACCTGACCAAAAGGTCATGTGAGCTTATGGCATGGCACGGCGTGTGTATGTGCATGCGTGTGTGCGTGTGTCGTTAACACCTTTTTTCAACTTCTCCTCCAAAACTGCTGGACAGATTTCAGTGATACTTGGTCAGAAGCATATATGGGCCAGGTGCAATTCAGATTTGTTCATGGCATTGCCATGGCTACCAAAACTAGGTCAAGGTGACCTAGGGGTCCAAAAATCTTAAAAAATCTTCTTCTCTTAAACCAATGGTGAGAGAAAAAATCTGATGATATATTTGGCTTCTCTAGAGTCTTAAGCCTATAGTTTGTTCATTTCGCGAAATTTGGTCGAAAAATGGGTTACGCGTTTTTACGTTGAATTTTAAAAATTTTGTAAAATGGCTTCAACTGTTATAATTTGACTATTTGAACAGATATTGACATGGGGTTTTCAGTTTTGACTTTTTCTTGTATGACCTTTAAAATAGGGTCAAGGTCACAAATCAAGGTCATGACCTTATTTGTGATTTATGCAGTTTTAGGCAATTTTCTTGCAAATTTTAAGATATATATGAATTCAAAACATTGTTAAAATGTTCCCCATGACAAAATTTGAAAAAGGTACCAAGTTTCATAACTATGATAATCCATGTTGGAGTTGTTGCCCCTGAAATGTTATTTTTTGCTTATAAAAACTAAAATTGTGCATTAGCTTGAATACTATAAGCTTTTTGTATAGGCATGTATATTTGAATATTGTAGGTATTGATATGACAATCATTTTGATATATTGTTCAAGGTCATATGTTTAAAGGTGAAGTTCATAGCTGCATATGTGTACTGAAATTGTTAATTATCTTGAAAACTGTTAACTTTTTGTATAGGCATTTATATTAGAAAATTGTAAGTATTGATATGATGATCATTTTGATATATGGTTCCAGGTCATATGTTGAAAGGTCAAGGTCATAGCTGCATAAGTGTACTGAAATTGTTAATTATCTTGAAAACTGTTAACTTTTTGTATAGGCATGTATATTAGAATATGGTAAGTATTGATATGATGATCATTTTGATATATGTTGAAGGTCATATGTTGAAAGGTCAAGGTCATAGCTGCCTAAGTGTACTGAAATTGTTAATTATCTTGAAAACTGTTAACTTTTTGTATAGGCATGTATATTAGAATATTGTAAGTATTGATATGACAATCATTTTGACTATATGGTTCAAGGTCATATGTTGAAAGTTCAGGATCATATTGTATCATTATTTAGAAATTATTCATTGTACATGCATATAAGCTATTTATAAATGAAATGTTACTAGATATTTCTGATTAATTATTGCCGGATTTCCAAACTTGAGGAATTTTAAAAAGTTTTTGTAATTAAGATCTTTGCAAGTCTTTGGACATTTCCTCAGGTGAGCGCTAAGGCCCATGGGCCTCTTGTTTAACTGTTTTTGTTCAAATTTGAAATGTTGAGAGTAGATAGCGTGGCATTCAACATATATAACTGGTTTTGCTGAGAAATTTTTCGTTGACCCGATTTTTACCATTATGCAAATGAGGTGTAATATTTAATCAATTCTTTGAAAATCTTCTCCTCTGAAACCACTGGGCCAACTAGAACCATATATGGTGTTGAAGGTCCTTAGGTGTGGTAGACTAAAGTTTGTACCAGGCGACACTGTCAGTCATCCAAGATGGTGGCTGTTAGTATAAATAGCAAAAACACATAAATAGTCATTGTTGAATCATTTTTTGACTGTTTTTGTCAAATTTGAAATGTAGAAAGTAGAATATATATAACGGGTTTTTCTGAGAAATTTTTCGTTGACCCGATTTTTAGGAATTATGCAAATGAGATGTAATATTTAATCAATTCTTTGAAAATCTTCTCTTTTGATACCACTGGGCCAACTGGAACTGTATTTGGTGTGGAAGGTCCCTAGGTGGGGTAGACTAAAAATTTTTACCAGGCGTCCCAAGATGTATAAGTGTGACAGCTGTGATATGTTGTTTATTTGTATAATAAATACTTGTTCAGAATTAACAATTAATGTACTTTGCTAGTTACTTTATCCAATCTATTATCACGGATTCCAAATTTTATTTATGTACTTCTCATTACTGTACTGATCCCATATATCTATTGAATATCCATGTAGGATACAGTTGAATCAATTTCATGTAACTTTACTATTCCTTATGAACATGGTTTATTATAATACAAGATCTTGCACACAATGTATATTCAATTTTTATAGTTACAAAAAGAATGCTCAGATGTTTTGTTTGTCCTAAATATGCATAATAATAAACAATATTTCATAAATGATAATGTGTTAAACTGTCCTTAGTTTTGTCATACAATGATTATTCATTGACTTGCATACACAACATCTTTGCTTACTTTCCATCCATTACTAATTTTATTTTCAAGACCATGTCTGCTACAATTACATGTATAAGCATCAACCACAGTTCTGATGTCCTCAAATGACCATTAAAGCCCAGTAGACCTCTTGTTCTAAATAATATTTGGTTGCCCCACTTTTCACAAAAATGTGATGCAATTTGTGTGCCAGTTGAGCAATATGTGCCCTTTTGGGCCTCTTGTTTAACCATTGTCATGTTTCCTGGGTTTGATTTACCATGTTGTCTCTTTTCCTGGGTTCAGTTTGTGAGGTTGTTGTGTTCCTGTGTTTTATTATTTTCAGAGTTATTTCCCTTTATGTATATCATTCAGTTTGTTTTTAGCACTTAGACAAATACATCTACAAACAGAATTTCATTAAACTTGATTCAAGGATTTAGTAAATTTACATTTAAGGTGATTTAAATCATTTCTCTTACCAGTTAATATGTTGATAATTTTCTGCAATTTTTTTATCAATGGCCACCAAATTTAAAGGTTCCACAGTAGACTTACAGACCCTATAATTGTTTTTTTTTTTTTGTGTGTGTGTTTTTTCAGCAACGTTTTGATGTAGATACCTGGCATCCTGATGTCTCTGTATACGATGTATTTGAAGAGGGTAAGATATCATAATATATTGTATAATTATATCAGATACTTGGTAATCTTGTAGTTAAAAATGGATTGAAGAAGGCCCAAACTTTTCACTTCTAACTCTCCAGTTGTCCTATTTGGACATTTTACAGTAATAGGTGTTACAAATATATATGATTTTATTTAAAAAACAAATTTATGGGTAGATTTTATGAAATAAGTATAATTGAAATCTGATCTGTTAAATGGTTGTATCATAATTTATTAAATCTGAGGCTGGCTGGAAAGTTTGTTCAAATGATATTTCTGACCTAAAGGTGTGTCATGACCATGGAATAAGGTCTTATCTTGCAGGTCGTGAAAGGTGTATGTTTGAAGTCTGAAGGAAAAAACTTATATGCTCATATATTGTCCTTTAGCATTCTATGTTTTTCAGCCATTGTCTATAGTTGGTAAACTATTCATAGAAACAACTTCTCCAGCTAAACAGAATGAAACATGACAGGGATGTTGTCAGATCCTTAACAGAATGAAACATGACAGGGATGTTGTCAGATCCAAGCACTTTGAAGTTTTTAAAGCTTGTTTGACCTTGACCTTTGTTCTAGGCCAAATTGATCTAAAGTAATAAAACCTTTTATACCTTTCTTGTCATGAACTGAAAGGCTTAAAAGCTTAACACTTCATAATAGTAGAGAAGAAGTTCAGCATTTGAATGTCATTTGATCATGATACAGGCCTGGCCTAAACATTATACATAGCATTAGTGTATTAAGATCTGCAAAGTTTGCAAAGTTGGTTGACTGTTCCAGGTCACAGTGTCCTGAAGAAGAAAGAAAATTTAAACAACTTCTTGTCATAAATCAAACGCCCTAAATGTTTTACTAAGTTTGTGAATTTGGTTTGATCTTGACTCACATTGAATTGTTACTGAAACATACAGATACACCTTTAAGTTTGTATTTTACAGACCTTTATCTGTTGTTTATTGGATTTAACAGTATTTTGACAATTTATGCAGACAAAAAATTTACAGTTTTTCTCAGTTGTATTCCCATGTCTTGGATCACCATGCATGTCCATTGAGCTTCTGATTGATCTTAGAAGTTTGGTTTCTATTAGGTGTTATTACCTGTGAATTTATCATTTTTAGCTCACCTGAGCCGAAGGCTCAAGTGAGCTTTTCTGATCAAAATTTGTCTGTCGTCGTCGTCGTCGTCCTCGTCTTCGTCGTCGTCGTCGTCGTCGTCCGCGGCGTAAACTTTTACATTTTCAACTTCTTTTCTGAAACTACAAGGTGGATTTCAGTGAAACTTGGTCAGATGCATATATGGGCCAGTGCAATTCAGATTTGTTCATGACGTTGTCCTAGCTCCCAAAACTAGGTCAAGGTGACCTATGGTTCCAAAAAACTTAAAAAATCTTCTTCTCCGAAAGCGAAGATGGTAGAAAAAATCTGATGTGATATTTGGCTTCTCTAGGGTCTTAAGCTTATAAATTGTTCATTTCGTGAAATTTGGTAAAAAATTAGGTTACGCGTTTTTGCGTTTAATTTTAAAAATTTCGTAAAATAGCTTCAAATTGTTATAACTTGACTATATGAATAGATATTGACATGGGATTTTCAGTTTTGACTTTTTCTTGAAATAACCTTCAAAATGGGGTCAAGGTCAAAGTTCAAGGTCATGACCTAGTTTGTAATTTGTGCAGTTTTAGGCTTTTTTCTTCAAAATTTTAAGAGATATATAATATCAAAATTATTAAAATGTTCAGCATGACAAAATGTAAAAAGGTACAAAATTTCGTAACTGTATGATAATACATGTAGGAGTTGTTGCCCCTGAAATGTTATTTTTCTGCCAATGAAAACTAAAATTGTGCATTAGCTTGAAAACTATAAACTTTTTGTATAGACATGTATTTTAGAATATTGTAGGTATTGACATGACGAACATTTTGATATATGGCTCAAGGTCATACGTTCAAAGGTCAAGGTCATAGGTGCATAAAAAGACTGAAATTGTTTATTATCTTGGAAACTATTAACTTTTTGTATTGGCATGTATATTAGAATATTGTAGGAAATGATATGGTAATCATTCTGATATGTGACTCAAGGTCATATGTTCAGAGGTCAAGGTCATGGGTGCATAAAAAAAAAACTGATATTGTTTATTATCTTGGAAACTTTTAACATTTTGTATTTTCATTTAATTACAATATTGTAGGAATTAATATGGTGATTATTCTGATTTAAGATTCAAGGTCTTACGTTTAAAGGTCAAGGTCATAGATGCATAAAAAGACTCAAATTGTTAATTGTCTTGAAAACTATTAACTTTTTTATAGGCATGTATATTAGAATATTTTATGTATTTTTGCAAATGAATTTGGATATATACTCAGGTTGGCCATATCCTCAGGTGAGCGTTAAGGCCCATGGGCCTCTTGTTTACATAATTTTGTTTATTTTGACTTATAGGTCAGTATACAGGTACATTTTACCTTGATCCATACAACAGAGGTAATAAAAGGGTGGCATCTACTTTGACAGGAAGAGGTAAGTAATGATGTTTATGTTTCTGTTTCCATAAGTAAGTTTGTATGCCAGTTTTCTGATAGTTGGTGTTTTTCTCCAGTTTCCTACACAATCTCATTACTTCATTACTGATCTTCTCTTTATAAATAAAAGTATATCGACTGGGAGTGAAAAATTCTCCTCAATTTTTAATTTTTTTTTTTTTTTTTTTTTTTTTTTTTTTTTTTTTTTTTTTTTTTTTTTTTTTTTGCCGTAGATCTGTCTGTACTGAACTGAATTTTTTTAAATAAAAAAGACAGCTTAAGATTTGGTCTGTCATCGGGTAAAATGCTTCATCTTTCAAGAACTTTTGAGAATTTTGACATATTTTCCATACAGAGTGGACCAATGGAAGGGAATCGTTACAAAACTGACTGTTTTGATACAATGTGAATAAGTGTTGAGTGGGTTGGGGGTGTAAAAATGCTATTCCAACTAATCAAACAGTAAGTGCTATAAGAAAACAGTTTGTAATGTTATCTTTTAGAAATCCTGTGGAATTTACACCTGATTGACACCTACCAATTATTAACCTAGCTCAGTTTGTTTATCATATTTGTCCATTTCGGTTCAATTTAATATGGCTTTATGCCAAATTCATTTATTATAAGATTGTCTGCTGTTTCCCCAAATGATGACGAACAATCTGGCATAATTATGTGCATGTCCAAGTTGTTACTTTCTTTTCCAAAATTAGCTATACCATCATTATTTCGACTGTTCATTATGTTAAATACTTCTTCTAATACTGTTGTAACATCACACATAACTCTAAAAACAAGATGTTTCACTTAGCAATCAGATGAAGGCTAAAATACATGGATTTCAAACTGCTATAACTTTTTTATTGTCACCAATTTTGATATGGTTTTCAATATTTTATTTAAAATTGTATTTCAAACATAAACTAAAAACAAATTGTTACAGGTACTCTTTGACTTACATATGTATATATAATTATACCTTTACATTCCTTATGTAGATTTAGTAAGAGCTTTTGTTATGATACATATTCACTGTAAATGATGCCATCAGTTTGTGAAAGACACATATGTATTTTTATTTCAGGTAAAAGTGATGTAGTTAATATAAAACCTATAGTTTACCTATCTACAGCGGTATGGCCTCCTTACGTTAAGTCAGAGCCTGCATTAATGAGTTTTGGAGACATTTACAATTTATATTGGTTGGTGAGTAGGTTTATTGCATTTGCTTATGGTTTATGAATGAACTAATGACTGAAAAAGTATCAAAATACTATAAATAGTTTTCTTTTTTGTGATGGAAATATTTGGAAAGGTATTGCCGTATTGGTCCTAGGACATGGTATTATCGAGAAATCTGCATTACAATAGATTTTGCCAAAATCACTTTACCAAAGGCCATGTGAGCTTACGGCATAGCACAGCATGTGTGTGTGTGTGTGTGTGTGTGTGTGTGTGTGTGTGTGTGTGTGTGTGTGTGTGTGTGAGCATGTGTGTGCGTGCGTCGTTAACACCTTTTTTCAACTTCTCCTCCAAAACTGCTGGACAGATTTCAATGATACTTGGTCAGAAGCATATATGGGCCTTCAATGATACTTGGTCAGAAGCATATATGGGCCGGTGCAATTCAGATTTGTACATGGCATTGCCATGGCTACCGAAACTAGGTCAAGGTGACCTAGGGGTCCAAAAATCTTAAAAAATTTTCTTCTCTGAAACCAATGGTGAGAGAAAAAATTTGATGTGATATTTGGCTTTTCTAGGGTCTTAAGCCTATATTTTGTTCATTTTGTGAAATTAGGTTGAAAAATGGATTACCTGTTTTTGTTATAGCTTGAATGTTTGAACAGATAATGACATGAGGTTTTGAGTTTGACTTTTTCTTGAAATATCATTCAAAATGGGGTCAAGTTCAAAGATCAAGGTCGTAGCCTTATTTGTGATTTCTGCAGTTTTAGGCTATTTTCTTGAAAACATTAAAAGATATATAACATTACAACATTGTTAAAATGTTCAGCATGACAAAATTTAACAAGTTACTAAGTTTCATAACTATATTATAATCATTGTAGGAGTTGTTGCTCTGAAATGATATTTTTTGTTTGATAATATTAAAATATTGAATTAGCTTGAAAACTATAAACTTTTTTATAGGGATGATCATTTTGATGTATGGTTCAAGGTCATATGTTTAAAGGTAAAGATCATAGCTGCATTAGAAGATTAAAATTGTTAATTATCTCGAAAAATATTAACCATTTTTATAGGCATGTATATTAGAATATTGTAGGTATTGATATGTCGATCATTTTGATATATGGTTTAAGGTCATATGTTCAAGGTCAAAGTCATATCTGCATAAGTATACTGAAATGGTTAATTATTAGTAAATTAGTTACTACATGCCTTTTGCTATTTATAAATAAACTGTTACTAAATATTTTTGATTAAGTATTGTGGCAGTTCCAAATTGGCAAAAACTTGGAAAGTTTCTGTAATTACAATTATTGTGTATTGTACTTTGCAAATGATTATGGGCATATCCTCAGGTGAGCATTAAGACCCATGGGCCACTTGCTACTGTTGAAACAAATTTGGATATGTAGCGGGCTTGCATGAATCTATGAAGCTATTGTCAACCCCCCCTGTATTTGGGTCAGCATCCAGAGGGCAATCTGTATCAAATGATGGATATATACAGGTAAGCTATCTGATGTCATTGGCCACCCTCTGGTTAATAATAGGAAAATTGTTTTTTATTTATTTGCTTATATGATTGTTTACTATTTAGCCCCAAATAATTTTTTTTATAATTTTCTCAAATTTGAAAATTTGAACTTCTTGATAATTCACGACCAATGTCAAAGTCATAGTATATGTTTCATTTAATGAAAACTATCTTGTAGTTGTCATTTAACAGATACAGTGCAACTTCCGAATACCGTCCTTGTGTGGGACCAAGGAATTTGGCTGGTTTTCAGAGGGGCTGGTATTTAGAGGGACTTATAAATCTGGTAGTCTGATCTGGTCGGAATCTCTTCCAATTCAGAATTTTATCCAAGGTGTATTGACAAAATATGTAGATGTCAATACATTCTTATAAGCATTGATCTTACATGTAATTGTTGAACTTAACAAGTACCTTGTGTATAAATCTAAAGCTTACAACCAACTGTACAATATCCAAAATGGATACACGTGTGCTGCTTATGTTATTCAGGCACACTAGTTACTGTCTCCGGTTGAAAATGAAACAATTAATTTTTTAAAATATATTTTTTTATAAATTGGTTATGCTATTTACAACATATGAAGCAAAAATATTATGTAAGTCACTTAAAACGAGGACCGATTCGTTAATTACAAGCTTATTCGGTATCTCTAGTGACCGGTTTCCGGATTGTGGTGATGGGAATGTTTTGATATTAAATAGTAATAATATTGTTTAAAAGTGTCTAAATAAAAAAAATAAAAAAAGAAAGAAAATAATGATTTTTTAAATAAAAAAATTTTTCTTAATATTTTTTGCATTGTGCGGGTGATATAAACATAATTGTTTATAAAACGTTTTGATCATATTCAAGTGAGGGGTACTTGACGGGTAAAAAACTCGAAATAAAGAAATTAAAACCATCAGAAAGACAATAATATTGCAATAATTAGATTATCGAATATGAAAGAAACAAATTAAAATCAATTCAATTATTTTTTCAAGCATATCTGCACAGGTAATCAGGTCTACCAGTACAATGATGTGCGCATTACGATACATTGTTATTTCAGTAATCGGATTAGCAGATAGACAATCACCTGTCTGTTACGGTTCATTGATGCATTGCGACTACCTAAGACCGGTTTTCGGAAGTAAATTTTTAAAATGTTACATGATTTCGGCACTTTAAAAGGGCCGGTGTTCGGAATTCAGACGGACCGGTTTATAGAAGTTTATTTTAATATAAACAAAGAAGAATCAATTCGGGACCGTTCCGGCGAGTTTGGTATGTGGAGGTGATTGGTTTCTAGAAAAGGCCGGTATTCAGAAGTTGCACTGTATATGTAGGAAATTATTATTATTATTATTATTATTATTATTATTTAGTTTGGTGCTCTTCTTACTGAGATGTTACCTAGGGTACCCTACCTTGAGATGGCAGGATATAAAAATATGGAAATGGATGCAAGTGAGATTGGTCACTATTTTATGACTTATTGGGTTAAGCAACCAGAAATTTTGCAACGAATGAGCAGTCACTATGAAACAGGAAAATGTTTACCAGATGATGTCACAGAAAGTTTATTAGCCTGTGAGTAAAGGATGTGTTTTATAATAGTGTTACTTGTTAAAGTATTGCATATTTTAATGAAGAATAATATTTTTAAAAGGGAGCGTCTCTTATCTATAAGGAATTAAAAAAAAATAATTAAATAATAAATCTAATCAACAAATATAACAGTTGTTTATAGTGAGGGTACTGCTGATGCCAATGCTAAGTGGTTGAAAGTGATCCTAATGCTAAGTGGCTGATAGTGATGTCAATGCTAAGTAGTTGATAGTGATCCTAATGCTAAGTGGCTGATAGTGAACCTAATGCTAAGTGGCTGATAGTGATGCCAATGCTAAGTAGTTGATAGTGATCCTAATGCTAAGTGGCTGATAGTGAACCTAATGCTAAGTGGCTGATGGTGATGCCAATGCTAAGTAGTTGGTAATGATATAAATGCTAAGTGGCTGATAATGATACCAATGCTAAGTTATTGATAGTAATCCTAATGCCAATGGGTTACTGTTCTGATGCTAATGATATTCTATATGGGTTACTGTTCTGTTGTTATTGATATTCTGTATGGGTTACTGTTCTGTTGTTATTGATATTCTGTATGGGTTACTGTTCTGTTGTTATTGATATTCTGTATGGGTTACTGTTCTGTTGTTATTGATATTCTATATGGGTTACTGTTCTGTTGTTATTGATATTCTGTATGGGTTACTGTTCTGATGTTATTGATATTCTGTATGGGTTACTGTTCTGATGTTATTCATATTCTATATGGGTTACTGTTCTGTTGTTATTGATATTCTGTATGGGTTACTGTTCTGTTGTTATTGATATTCTGTATGGGTTACTGTTCTGATGTTATTCATATTCTATATGGGTTACTGTTCTGATGTTAATGATATTCTGTATGGGTTACTGTTCTGATGTTAATGATATTCTGTATGGGTTACTGTTTTGTTGTTATTGATATTCTGTATGGGTTACTTCTCTGTTATTGATATTTTATACCGATTACTGTTCTGATGTTATTTATATTCTATATGGGTTACTGTTCTGATGTTAATGATATTCTATATGGGTTACTGTTCTGATGTTAATGATATTCTGTATGGGTTACTGTTCTGATGTTAATGATATTCTGTATGGGTTACTGTTCTGTTGTTATTGATATTCTGTATGGGTTACTTCTCTGTTATTGATATTCTATATGGATTACTGTTCTGATGTTATTCATATTCTATATGGGTTATTGTTCTGATGTTCATGATATTCTATATGGGTTACTGTTCTGATGTTAATGATATTCTGTATGGGTTACTGTTCTGATGTTAATGATATTCTGTATGGGTTACTGTTCTGTTGTTATTGATATTCTGTATGGTTTACTTCTCTGTTATTGATATTCTTTACAGGTTACTGTTCTGATGTTCTGTATGGGTTACTGTTCTGTTGTTATTGATATTCTGTATGGGTTACTTCTCTGTTATTGATATTCTATATGGGTTACTGTTCTGATGTTATTGATATTCTATATGGGTAACTGTTCTGATGTAATTGATGTTCTATATTGGTTATTGTTCTGATGTTCATGATATTCTATATGGTTACTGTTTTGATGTTATTGATGTTCTATATGGGTTACTGTTTTTCGAATCACTGACAAAAAATACATGCTCACCAGGGTTGGTCATTTTTATATTAAGTTCAAATAATGACACTAATTCTTTAAAAGTAAAAACTTGTGTCAGTCATTTCATTTTTTTTAAACAGTTGGTTACAACCAAAATTGAATTTAGTGCAATTAATTTATCACTATGTGTCTGTGTACATTAGATAAGGATTATATATTTAAATTATTTTCCAGTTGATACAAATAATTTCATAGAACATTTATATTTTTATATATTTCAGCTGATAGACATATGTGTGCATTTGATTTAATGCATGAATGCTACCTCAGTACCTATGATTTAGAATGTCACATGGGGTAATTATAATTTATAATTTATTATATTAGGTCTTAAAATCACAAAACATTAGGTGTGATTGATCCTTTCACTGCCTAAGTAAATATCCCAACCAGAAGAAACAACCTTCCGTACCCAAGGTGACATCTTACACTAGGATCTAGTTTGCCATGGGTTCCAACAGCTTCCAGCCAGGTTTGAATATGAGTCATTTTGGATTAATAAGTAGGTCATTTAAACTTGAAGATATCTTTTAACCACCTATGGATTGCATTATTTCAAAATTGAGCTAAATGCAAATTATTCTCACGTAAGACCTCAGGACCTTCATGACCCTCTTTTCTTGAGACTCTCTTCTTACCTCTTTGATATACTGTAAACCGTGAAAATTTAGCGGCAGTTTTATTTTAGCACAATTCGCGGAAGAATTCAATTGCTAAAATAAAACTGTCGCTAAAATTTTACAAAACTTAACGGGCAAATACTAACAATCCCCCGAAACAGCCGTCTTTGATGATGTTTAACTGTTGAATATCATTTCTTTCTCTGTCATATAATTATAATAATGATCAAAAAAAAAGAAATTGAAAAAAAAAAAATTTATCATGGAGAAGCTATATCGATTTACACATGCATAAAAATCAATGAATAACTTTTATCAATCAGTACAAAAAGTCCATTTCCGTTTCAGCTTAGAGAATGATATGCGCATGCACACAAAATTAAAAAATGAAATAAAATTCGAAATAAATCACGATAAATCCTGAAAAACAGTAAATCAACAATAAAACAGTTTGGAAGAGCACTAAAAATCCACACAAAAAAAAATCGGTGTCATGGGCTTGTTAACAATGTGGACTCTGGAGTTTTTTTCTCGATAACCTGCAATTTTTATAAATACATTTACCTGTACAGAATGACAAAGAGTAAATGTATGGCTTCATTTACCTAATTAATACTACTAATCCCCTTTTCTCACATGATTTCTGATATCTATAAAATAGCATTCATAGTATCTATATGTACAGTTGGCTTAAGATTAATTATATAGTCAGGTACAGTTGTAAATTTTGGGGTCCCAAACAGGGTAATCGCTAGCGCTAAAATAAAACTGCGCTAGTTCAACTGGCACCTTAAAATCGCTAAAATTTCTATGCACTTATATAAAGCGGTTTACAGTAAGTGATTTAATCTTGACTTTTTTTTGGGGGTATTAGTTCTCCGTGGTGTCTGTCAAAAGTTAGATTTTTCTGGGGTCCCAGTAACCACATGGTTTAAAGCACTCAATGACGAAACACAGTGCTTTTCAGTACCTAGGTTCCATTCCAGGCATGTCCTAGTGTGAGAAAATTTGTCAGATTACTTACTGATGGTGGTGTTTTTTCTGGATACTCCACTTTTCCCAACAACCCAGAACTGACCAATTAAAGTGACAAAATCTTGACTTTGGTGTAAAATGCCATTACATGTATTCCTTTTTACTCAGATTATTCTAGGTTTCTCCTTGTGGTCATGTATATACAGTGTCTGTAACAGAAGTTTTAACTTGTAAACAGACATTCAGTACTTTAAAAATACCAGCAAACATTGGCAAGCCTCTTTCAATAAAGTCTAACATTTCCCATCCCTGAACAAGCTTCTTGTTTTCTAAAGAAAAAATTAACATTCCTGGAGAGTCTTCTTTTATTAAAATACAGTCAAACCTGTGGTAGCGGTCACTTGTGTAGAGCGGTCACCTGTCAGTAACGGTCAGTCTGAAACGGTCCCTAACGTTTTTACTATATAATGAACCTCTGTAAAGCGGTCACCTGTCTGACGCGGTCAGCGGTCACCCTAACGGCCGCCAAATCGGAAAAATTACCTATGTACAACGGTCACTAATCCCATTCTCGGGAACATTCTTTGGGGGGAAACAGCCATAAAATCCATTGAAAAAATTGTAAAACTCAAGACATAATGATAAAAACTAATAAAAATAATTTTATCAATCTATGTGTTCTATGGAAAACTTGTAAATCGGGAAATAAAGATGTCTTACATAGAAGTCAGGACAGTAGTCATTTTTGCCGATTTCTTCTCAAATTTATAAAATTAACACTTGACAATAATTAATCCATTAATTAGAAGCTTATAATAATATCCTCTGAAAGTTTGTTCATCAATTATCCACAATAAAGCCCTATATTAACGGTAACCTGTTACAGGTAAAGATTTAAACACTGTCAAAAAGTCGGCTTATTAAGGTGAAGTATTGATTTTTTTATCACCTCTCAGTGGGGCTCACAAAGGGGTTAGGTTACCTGGACATGTATTACCGGTAAAAACAATTTTTTATATTTTATTAGTCCTCTTGTTTCTTAAAAACAAGTTTTTTTCTTGTCAGTCAAAATTATTTTTGAAGTGAAAGTTGTCCAGATTTTTTTTTTTTTTATAAACAAAAAATTCCCCTTATTGGCAACCCTGTTGTCGGGACAACTTCTAGAAATGGGAGATGCAGATTATTAGCCTAGGGGTTTAGGTAGTGTAAGAATGGTACAAATGCCAATGCAGGGCTTTTTGAAGCTCACCTGATAAACTGGTTTTTTCAGAAATATTTTGAAAAAGATATATGGATGCATAGAAAATTATATATTCAATAAATGACACAAAGCCAATAATTTTTCTTGCATTTTAAGAGTCCCTAAAATATTAAAATAAAAATAATTTTTCATTTTAATAATATACATTTATACTGGTGTTTTGTGCATTCATTTTATAATTTTAAATTCGAGAAGTTATATGTCGAATGCAAATCAAGGGACATAACTGGTCTTTAGAATATCAACCCTGTCTGCAAAGGTCACCTGTCAACAAAGGCCACTTTTAGCCAGTCCCTCAAGTGGCCTTTGTAGACAGGTTTTACTGTACTAGTGTGTATATATTTGTCATCCAAAAATGGGCCTCCTTATTTGCATTATTCAATTTGTCTTGCAAAGATGTTGCATGCATTTGGGTAATAAATTGCATTTAATTGTGAAATAAAACTCTGTCACAGTTATTAGAGATTAGATTGGATTAGAGGCAGTCAGTTCAGGTATGGTAGAGGAGTGCCACTATCCTACTGCAAGTGAACTGATAAACTTTCTCACAGTAGGACATTTCTAAGTGGGATTTGTACCTACACATGTAAGTGTGTGCTTTGGACCACTGGGTCAACAAAGTCCTATAAAAGTGAGATACACTGCATATAAGATTAAATTTAAAAACCTGTCTATATTGAAGTCTACCCATGTGACCTAAGAAATATCCACTTATAGACAGTTGAGCTTTATAATGAGGATATTTTGGTGGATTGAAAATGAAGTGGATCTTTAAATACTGGTCTCAACAAACAGGTGTTTTTTAAAGAGGTGGTTGCTATAGCTGATTTTGAATCTTTGATGTATATATCTATTTTTGTAGACAACTTGACTGGGATGACACAATGAGAAATGTATGGCAGGTTTTTATGCCAGTAGATATGGACGTAGAAGACAGATCTGCATGTGCATTTCATGATATATTTTCTGGACGAAGGGCAGCAGCATATTACACAGGACTTTGGTCAAGGGTAAGATTTCACAAGTCTTCTGTTTGTAATTTTGTATCAGAGAACACAAAAAATGGATATGTTTCTGAGTTTCAAATGAGACAATTTGAAAATTCTAAGTCACTTGTATTAGCCCAATGATTGTTTTTTTTTTTTTTTTTTTTTTTTTTTTTTTTTTTAAATCTAATACGTCCTTGCCTTGTATTTCCTATGATACATTAAAATGTATATTTGGTTTGTTTTTACAGGTATTATTGTAAAAAAAATTTTACAAAATGGTGATGCCATTCATTTATGTACTTATTTTGTTGAAATTTGAAACACAGAAAATAGATGTCTGGGGGGATAAAACATATATAATGTGTTTCTCTGTACAATTTTTTGTTTGCACTATAATTATGTAATATGCAAATAAGATCTGTTTTTAGGCTTAATCTTTGAAACTTTTCTTCTATGAAAGTACATGACCAATTGAAAGAAAATTTAGTGTGGAGGTTTGTGATGGTAAAGATTAAAAATTATATTTGACATCCAAGATGGCTACATGACTATAAATAGCAAAAACCTATAAATGTTCATTATGGGTTCATTTATGTACCAATTTCGTTGAAATTTGAAATGGACAGGCTGTCAGGGGATAAAACAATTGTAATGGGTATTTCTATACAATTTCATTTTGGCAATAATTACTTAATATGCAAATAAGGTCAATTTTAACCTACATATTTGAAAATCTTCTACCTCAAAAGTACATGGCCAATTTAAAGGAAATTTATGATAAATATTTCTTGAAATATTGGAAAATAAGGATATTGCTAGTCAATTTGTAATAATTTGGATATATTTTAAAAAGAAAAAAAATTAAATCTGTTCCAGGTGAGCAATACAGGCCCTTTTTGTTTTACATTTTTACTGGTAGTTTTATAAATTTATCAAAGGAAAATCAACCCAATCATGAACTGCACTCACCTACATTAATTGTCATTGTTCACTTTGTCACATTACAAGCATTAGCATTTTGTCAAAATTTTAACTGTTAATGTAAACAAATGCACAAATGATGTACATGTGTATTGTACAGTTAAAAAAAAAGAGATTTCTAACAAATTGAATGTGGTTTTGACTAGTACAATTGAAACTGTAAAATGTTTAAATACAACTCACCCTTATGTAGAAGTATTGTTCTCTGTTTAAAGCTGCATTAAGTTTTTCAATTTTCTGAATTTTTTTTGATTTTCTAAAAATATATTTTTTTAAAAATAGATATCTTCTAACCACGATCCGTGACATTCATTTTCTAAAATTTCATTTCTTTTAGCTGTAAATTAAAGGAATCCTCTGACGGTTGGTCAGTGTTTTACAATGGTAATTATGAGCTTGGAGCATGCGCACGGATGTACGGAAGACCCTAGAATCGAAGGTGAAACATGACAGATTGCATTAATTGTCCTTCATTAATATCCAGATGTATTTGAAATGGTGTTATATATCCCTTACTAAGACACAAATGACAAATTCAACGAAGTTCTGTGTTAAATTTATCATATTTCACCGTTTTGAAAGTTGTGTTTAAATGACCCGGGTTTTGATGACGTAACCACATTCTAATACTAGTATTAGATCCCAAATGCTGCATTTCTCTGGGTGAATACTGTAATTTCTGTATTTATTCGAGCTTTTATCGTTGAACCAAATGTAACATTGTTCATTGGGAACATCATTAATTAGATTAGCACCGTTTTAATTTTTTCTTTGGAAAACTTAATGCAGCTTTAAGATATGTATAAAATAAATATATGTCACTGCAGCAGTGATGAAGCAGAAGTAATGGCTGGATAGGAATTTTAACCTAATCCTTGTAATTTTTGTAATCATTTTTGTATGTTGTCACACATTGTCATTTTGTAATGTTCATCAGGAGTTAATAATTTATACAAATTTTCAACTTTTTCCCCAGAACCAGTGAACCAATGAAAGTGAAACTTGACATGGATGACCCTTCACTAAAGCCCTTTTAAATTTGCAAATTTGAACCACATTCAAAGTGTTAATGATTATAAAAATTGTAAAAATTTAAACATTTTATCATGAACTGAAAGGCTCAACAGCTTGAAGCTTAATATATAGCATCAGGGCATACAGCTCCAACAAGTACATTGTATGAGTAGTTGATTGACCTTGACTAGAATTTAAGGTCACGGTGTCCTGAAATAAACATTTAAACATCTTGTCACTAATATAAAAAATCTAGGAACTTGAAACTCATATACTGTATAAATATTTATATTAGCGTGTATTATATTTCATGCTCCCAAAGGTTTCAAACATTTAGCATGTATTAATATTGGCAGTATTATTGTTTACCCATAGACCATTGAGTAAAGATTAATGTTGGAGAGTATTTATATTAGCGGAAATTGATTTAACACCAAAAGCGCCAATATTAAAACACAGCCAAAATAAATACTTATACAGAATATTCTAGCAACATTACGGAAAAAATTGTGGACAAAACAAAAACATCTGTTACTGTAACAGTAGAAATGTATGGCATTTATTATTTAATTTATTATTGTGACACACAGAAAGATCAACATCTTTATTCCAAAACCATATAAAGATATGATAAAATAGCTAATGTTATCATAAAGGAATAGAATAAAGATAAAATAGTTGATGTTATCATAAAGGAATAGAATAAAGATAAAATAGTTGATGTTATCATAAAGAAATAGAATAAAGATAAAATAGTTGATGTTATCATAAAGGAATAGAATAAAGATAAAATAGTTGATGTTATCATAAAGGAATAGAATAAAGATAAAATAGTTAATGTTATCATAAAGGAATAGAATAAAGATAAAATAGTTGATGTTATCATAAAGGAATAGAATAAAGATAAAATAGTTAATGTTATCATAAAGGAATAGAATAAAGATAAATAGTTAATGTTATCATAAAGGAATAGAATAAAGATAAAATAGCTAATGTTATCATAAAGGAATAGAATAAAGATAAAATAGCTAATGTTATCATAAAAGAATAGAATAAAGATAAAATAGTTAATGTTATCATAAAGGAGTAGAATAAAGATAAAATAGTTGATGTTATCATAAAGGAATAGAATAAAGATAAAATAGTTGATGTTATCATAAAGGAATAGAATAAAGATAAAATAGTTGATGTTATCATAAAGGAATAGAATAAAGATAAAATAGTTGATGTTATCATAAAAGAATAGAATAAAGATAAAATAGTTAATGTTATCATAAAGGAATAGAATAAAGATAAATAGTTAATGTTATCATAAAGGAATAGAATAAAGATAAAATAGTTAATGTTATCATAAAAGGATTATTTACAATAGCACCCACTTTCCGCCTATGAAAGCTATTTCTCAACATTATCAAAAATTTGCTTCATATGGCTATGAAAACGTATGTTTGACCTTTTTGAACTGATCCAACAGTAATCACCAATATGTCACAGACCCTTACACGACAAGTATGTTCCCACACTTCTGGTGTATTTTCTAATTCTTTTTTTTTCAAACTGTACTTTTAATTTAAATATGCAAATGTAGCTGTTAAATATTTTCAAAATTTAATCGTTTAATTCTGTCATTAAAACAACTGTATTCCATTTAACGGTTTAGTTATTTTTTTCATCAATTGAAGTAGGCGGGGTCACTTGTCATCCCACTTTGCTCTTCATGCAATTTGTACCCGGAACACCCAGTATCATACTAGCATGAAGTGCCCCCAAAACAATGTCATTTCTTAAATAGAATAAAGATAAAATAGTTAATGTTATCATAAAGGAATAGAATAAAGATAAAATAGCTAATGTTATCATAAAGGAATAGAATAAAGATAAAATAGCTAATGTTATCATAAAGGAATAGAATAAAGATAAAATAGTTCATGTTATCATAAAGGAATAGAATAAAGTCAAGTATTTTATCAGCAGATGAATTGATTTAGCATAAACTGTGTATAAAGTCAAAATTGAGATTCTAATGTGTCAGCTTGTGTGCAAAATTGATATTATTCTCTTGTAACTCTAGCTTACTCAACCATTCCATATCAAGAAAATTTTAACCATACTTTTGATAATAGTGGAAAGTATTATTGTTTTCAGTTTAGTTTAAAGATACTTTAAAAACTTATAACTTGTTACTCTTTTCTTTAAATTTCACAATGTCAGAGCTCTACAATAATGTTTGTCCGATTGTCTGGTACCGGTCCAATTTCCGTTTGGAAAAGGTAAATCCTGATTGCGCTTGTCAGATGGGACAAGTAAAAAAAATGGGAATTTTCTTACTTTCTATTTTTACTGTAGTTGCAAATTATTGATAATGCCAAAATATTCTGACCATAACTTCCTGAAAGTTCCAAATGTAAATTAGATCATAAATATGTTTGTATTCAATGTATTTTTTCACAGCGAAAGTCAAGCATACTTAAGTTTCATTTTCAACATGCATAAGCACTATTGATTTGTCAAAATATAATACTTATTGTTTACCTACTTGTATAATATTCTTACATATTTTCTACTGTTAAAAGTTCAGACAAGGGTCCAAATAAACAAGTGTTAAAAAATTTATTGTAAAGCCCTAAAAGTTTATTTTAAATTTAAAAAAAACAACTGCAAAGAATTGTATATTTTACATAATCGTTGTCAAGAGATTTTCATTGTGCCACAATTTTAAAATGACAAGTTTTTAGGAAAAGAGAGCCCTGCAACATGTAATTTACCTTGTACATTGAAAACAATGAAAATTAATTTACAATTTCAGATGGCTAGTAGAGATATGTTTGAAGCATTCAGGGAAGGTGGACTTGAAAATGTAGCCAATCTAGAAACAGTTGGTAGACGGTAAGTGCCGTAATTCGTTAATGTAAATGCCAGATAGAGAAAGTATATATATATATATATATATATATATATATATATATATATATATATATATATATATAAAGTAAAAGTATATACTTGTAGGTTTTTTAGAAAAATCAAAGAAGTGAAAAGACATTCCAAATACAGGCTAAATAATGAAAGAAACAAAAAGAAAAATTAATTACTATCAGTCCATAATTGTTTGTCATATGCATATTTGGAGAACAAAACTCCATATTTAAACAAAATCATCGATAAATATCAAAAATCCATGTAAAATTTACTGACCTAATTGGGAAAAATAACCAGACTTATTCAAAAAGTTTCTTAAATTCTGTGCATAGAACAATTTTTTAATGAATTCAACAAGATAACAAATTCATTATGTCCAAAATATCCCTTATGCACCTTCCTAGTTTACCATATACATGTAAGATATGTTGTCATGATTTGAATATTCATGATGATCACCCCTTGAAAAATCCAAACAACAATGAACACCCAATTATTAACTTAGGGCTCTTTCCTACATTTTTCTAATTGAAAAAAATCAAAACTTATAGAATTATATCCATTGCACCTTTGGACATAATTTATTTTTTATTCATGTATTTCTTTTAAATTAAACACCATGTAGTAGGAAATGTGATTTGCATATTAAATCATTTGACCTTTATTAACCTTAATAAACCCTGATGTAATCTTGGGTGAGGCACAATTGGATCAATGAAGTCATTAAATTTTAGCTTTTTTCTTAAATCTGCTCTATGTACAGAAGAATTCAGAGAAGATTTTTTAATTTAAAAATAGAATTTGGTTAGGTCAATGTATTTTAATTCAATCTCACTATTAAAGGAAAGTTTTGAATAAAAGTAATATTAACTAAAAACCTTGTGACTAACAATTATGGACCAATAGTAAGAATTTTTTCCTGTGTTTTTGTTACCTTTATTTGTGAACACTGTGTTTTTAAAATTTCCACAAACTAACAATGAAATTTTAAATGCAAAGTTTACTGAAATTAAACTTTATAATGTTGTGACTTATGTTGTAATTTGTAGCAGAAAATTACATTATGAAAGAAAATTTCTTGTCGAAAACTGGATTTTGATTCTGAAAAGCTACAAGAAAAATGAAATAAATTAAAAGATTTTTGTACTGTTTTAAAAGCTATTTGTTTTATTTTGTATACATTAGATGTATCTCTTTATAGTTTATTAAAAGGTTTTTATTTTCAGACTGACTTTTATTTATATATATATATATATATATATATATATATATATATATATATATATATATATATATATATATAATTTATATTACAGGTTTAGAGAGACATATTTTGCTCATGGAGCAGGAATTAAAGCAAGTGAAGTATTTAGACAATTCAGAGGACGTGATCCCTCTTTCAAACCATTCATAGATTATTATAAGGAAGAAATAGGAATAAATACCAATGTTTTAAGAGACCAAAAGTCACAAGAACATATATCATTAAATCCAACTGAAACAAAGTGATAAGTAGCAGACTATAGTGTTTTATACTGTACTGGATGATTCTTCCTGAAATTCTAATTGTTGAGAATGTATCTTATAAACAAATAACTTGTCACCACACTACAGAGAGAGAGAAAGAAAAAATTCTGTCATACAGTCAAAAAAAAGTAAAACAGGACTTATAGTATCTTCACATTCTCCTCTAACAAGTTGATGTTGTTCTTGTGTCTTTTTTTAGATTTTAAACATCAGTGTTTCTTTATAAAATAGACATTTTGAAAAACCTTGTGTTGCAGTTTAATAACTCACTTCTGATTTAATTTTTTTTTTAAAGCTAAGCTCAGATTAGAGGCTGTATTGTAATGTTATGGACCAAACTTTTTCATGTTTGTAAGCAAGTTATGCCACCAGATGTGTTGCAGTTTTGTTAACTCCTTGACATACTGTACTAGTGTATAATAGAAAAAAATTGCAATGAGGTTTACTTGATAACTATACATATGTATCACATAATGTTTGTTTTGAAATTATAAAACAGAGAGATTACAAGCATTGTAGTTTACCTGCATACCATACAATACATATCACATAACCTTTGTGTAAAATGATTTTAAATGGCATAATGGTTATTTCCCATTTCCCATAAAAATTTTTCTACTAATATTATCTGTGGATGTAATGTAGATGTAATTTATATTATCATTTTGACATGTTAATGTTGCACAAAGGTTCTGGAGTATCATCATAGTGTGTTGATGAATGCATTAAAAAGTAGTTGGTCCTAATGAAATGTCAAATTCTGAAAAGCACTGACTTGGCAATTTAGCAGTTTGTTCTCTATAAACAATATTTTGACACGCTTAGACGAACGTAAAAGTTACAGAAGAGCAATATCAGGAGAGACTGAGGAATCTTACTATGGAGAGTTCTTTGAGATATCAAGAATGGACTAAGAAAATACAACCAGAGTTAAAACAAAGGTCTTTTTCATGCACTGGTATAAATTTATTTGTGAATATTTGCTGTGATAGTTGTATATATGTAGGAAAGAAGACAGTAGAAAATAAACTTATTATTTAAAATTTATGCATATACTGATCATGTGTATGACTGATGAAGAATAAAAGTATTTGTGTTTTTCTAATCTTATTAATTTTTATCTCTTTCATTATTTTTAAAGACTTTGATGGTTGATTGCATCATCAGCAAATTTTCAGCCATTTGCTGGAGGTTTTTTTATTTATTTCACATGTATTAATTTATACAAAAAATAATTTGTTTCTTTAGATTAGACATGTGTTTCTAATTGGCTTTCTACCAGTATATTGTCAATTTGTTATTAATATTGGTACATTTGGTCCATAATGCCACAGATGAACATCACAACTCACTGTTCATTCCAACCAGGAAAGGGTGACACTGGTACAATCCCTTTCTCAGTCTTGTAAATAACCAGGAATTGCAGAAGATAGACACTTGACCATTCCAGCTTCAAAAAGATCATTTACATAAATTAGTTGCTCAAATATAGCAAAGAAATGATAAGTATATTTTGGGAAAAATTGCTGATTCAATGACTGTTGAACTTTCAATCCAAATTTTTAACTAATATTTTACTATCTAACTTTTTACCAATCTGAGTAAATGGTTTCACACCACACTGTACAGTATACCTTATGGAAAAAATTTTAACATTAAAAAGTGGGGGGAAGCAGGAATTCAGAAATTATTAGGAGACAAAGTGTCCAGGGAAGTTTTTTCTAAAAAAAAATTTAACATAAAAAGTATGGTGAAAATTTCAAAATAATGGAAACTCATGATTAATTTTAATGGTTGATTGAATGTTGTTTCATGTCACTTCAGCATATTAAGAGACAATGCTGAAACTTTTAGTGTAAAGAAGTTGTCAGTTTGAAGGTTTGTAGTCCCCATCTCCTAACTAACTGCTTTGAAATAAGTGAAAGATTCTTGACAAGGGTATAAAACACCATTACTTCATCCTACTCTTTATAAGCCTGGCAAAATTTTAGTTATGGGCATAAATTAGGTCATGAGGAACCTGCATTAAAAACTCCTGAAAGCCCTACAGTATAATGCAAAATTTTAGCCATTATCACCTATAAAAATCCCAAACTATGGTAATTAACATTTTTACCACCTGTTTCACAGACTTTTGAAGTTACAGACTGGTTTTATAGTATAAAATGGTTTTAATCCTGCTATAACCCTTCAAAGTTTTGTATGTTTTTTCCTCTAGTAATCGATTTATTTAATTAAATAAAAGATTAAAGACTATTGAACTAGATTAAAGACTATTGAACTATTCTGGCAAGGCTTCTATTAAACTCTTTAGGCCATGTTTTTCAATTTTGTGAATTTAAATTAACTCCTGGTTTTCAGCAAGAACCAACTATATTATATTGGTTGATTTTTATGATTTTATAGAAAGTCAATCTGACCCTTGAAAGTCAATGGTTAGATGGAAACCTTCTACTTCTACTTCTACCAGTTAACGACCACCTTCAACATGCTGAAGTTTATGTTGTTGTGGTGCACACTCACTGGATAAAAAAAAAAAATACATGCAATAAAAAAGTTTTTTTTTTTTTAAAGATTTTTAACTATAAGATAAAATAAAAATTTATTTATTTATTTACCTTTCTTAGTAAAATAAAAATCATTTCAGAAGGCAAATTAATATGTTTGAAATGTAAGGTAATTCTATCATGCTTGTACAAGTCTACTACTAATGAAACATAAAATCACTTTAAGAACAAACTACACATCATTGTTTGCAGATTCTTCTTCTACACATATAGGGTGGTAATTTATACTGCCATTTTCCTGCAACAAGATGAAAATATTCACCAATGATTTCCCCTTTTATTTTGGAAAAACTCATGAATATTGAATTGAAATTCAATCTTATAATAAATTTTACCCAATAACAGAACAGACACTTATCTGATCTTGTTATCTAAAACAATACTATCCATAGCACCTGGTTTCACGCCCATTGTTAAAGGTCTTCAATTTATTTTAATTAATATTTTCTTATTTACCCAACCCTGGCATCAGCCCTGCCCTAAATTAGTTAAGTCTGGGCCAATAAAAAAAAATATATATATATATATTTTGGAACAGTGAAATCTGTTTGCAAATATCTCCTATGAAGACTGTTTCAGAGTAATTGGTAACATAATATTTCTACCGTTTATACAAAATAAACTCTTCTCTTATTGAACTGTCACATAAAGAGAATGTTATTCATAACGTTTTGAAATGTGATCTGATACATGTATTACATTATTTTCACAATTTTTAGAAACCTTTTGTAGATGTCAATGTTGGAAAGCGCGGCCGTATTCGGATTACCTGTGTCGACCCGCTTCCTATTTTGATTTTATTTAATTCTTTAATGTCAACAAAAATGGCTTCCAATATCTTTAGGCTGTGTTCCTCTCTAAAAACTCAAATTTTGTCCACTGCAAAAACACAAACCACTCAACAAGTTATCCAGAAAAGAACTTTAACTTGCAAGGAAACTGGTGCATTTCTACCGGAGCCAGAAGTTACGAAATTACCGGTGATAAAAGTTTTAGCAATGGTTTTCCCCTTTCTGTATGCCGGAGCAACTGTTGCTAAAGAATGTGCAGCCTTCTTGGAAGATAACGACATATTTGTTCCAGATGATGATGACGATGATTGAATTTTGTAGCATAGTAAGTAACCACCCTAATGTTTACCTTACTTTGTCCAGTTATTACGTTTAGAATTTAGCCTACACAAGCACCTGTTTGAACATATTAATCGTGCTAAATAATTCATGAATATTGGTCTATGTTTAGTGCTTTGTATTCTAGATGTTATAGTGAAATAATAGCAACGTATACAAGTCAACAAGTTAAAATAAAAAAATAATAACCTGCAATCAACAGGATTTAACTTACACTTTACAAAATTAATTCATAATTAATCATTTTATTACACAAGCCTAGGGAATAATACCATCCTAAGTGGTTTCATTTAAGTAAAATGATTTATTTTCGCCAACTTAAATGTTTGGTCAAAATCATTTCATAACACTTTAAACAGTGATTTTTATTACAATGGAAATAATGGTAAAATATAACGTATAAAAGAGAAGTATTTTTTACTGAGAGTGAGGTGGGGTACAATTTTTATGTTTTAAAGTCTTCTACAGTATTCATCTAGCCAACAGTCAGTCCATTTTATATTTAATTCATTAAAGTGTCAAGAAGATACAATCAGTTTTTCGTGTATTTGACAAGTTAATACTTTTCATGTACATGTATATTTGTTATGCCTAGGCTACCACTCAGAATCCAAAGTTGTTTACATCTTGTTTCAAATTATAAAATTTGTCATATTTGGCTAGGGAACAAAAAAAGCTTAACAGCCAAATTCATCACTTGTTTACCTACTTTTCCAAATGATGACAAGCCATCGGACATAGTCTGTGCTTCTTTTGTAACTTTTTTCACTACATATTTTGCTATATCATCATTATTACTCCGTCCATTATGCTAAATAAATAACATAGTGATGTCACACATTGTTAACTTTCATAACAAGGCATGTGACTTAGCAACCAAGAAAAGGCTAAAAACATGGCATTCAATCTGCTATATTTTTACTCTCTCATCAATTTTGATGCAGTTTTCATATTGTAATTTGTACTAAAAATTGTCAAATGAACATTTAAGATACATGTAATATAGCTTTGAACAACTGAACTCAGATACTAATAGCTTTACTATTATAAAAAGTTAAACATTGAAATAATTTTATTTAACCTTGATAATGAGTTCAAGCCAGTTCTTGAAACAATCTTAAATATGAGGTTAAAGTTGGGTTTAAATACCTATGTAAAATTTAACTTACATTCATTCATCAATTATAAGATAAAAAGTGATGAGATATATTTGACTAATAATTGCATAACCTGCAATTCTTATGCGACTCTTGAAAACCATGTTGAGAAGTTAAACTGACACGATACAATACATACATATAAATATATATACATGTATATCAATTTAAATGTGTTTCTTGGGTTCCAATCCTTTAACATGAGGTAACATTGCACAAAATTTATCAGGCTTAATGATAACATTAACGAGAAACTGACCAGTGATTATGCATGTACGTATATTTAATACACAGTGCCATATTACTATAGTGATAGTAATTTTATACTATTATACAAGTGCTCACATACTTCCAGTATTTATCTTGAGTAAAGATGGAATGTTTAGGAATGCATGGTCATCAGGCAGTATAATTTTAAATTTTGCATGCGATTATTTTTTATTTTTCTATTTACAGATTACTGAAGAACATTTCCATTTGTGTAAAGATGTATATATCAACTTACTTCCTGCTATGAATACCTTCTTCCATTTTTCCATAGTGAAAGAATGATCTACATACTGATACCAATGACATGTCTTGTCCATACAATAAGAATCTTAAAAATGGATAGAAAAGAATTCATCACCTAAACTCTTATTACTTTATAGACACAAAGCCATAAAGACTTGTGATAATAAATGCAAGACCATTTTATTAGTGAAGAAAGATACTGAAGATTCTAATAATGAGATTCTGTCTAAAATATATAATATTCACTAATATTTACTTTGTAGAATAACTAAAACACTTTCTTTAACAAATCTTATTGTTATTTCTGCTCATTACATATTAATTTTGTAGAATTACTATAGAATGACTGTGTTTTATCAGAGAATATTTATTGTTTTGTATTTTCAAAAATAATATTTAGTTGTCTTAATTGTTTGTATTTGTTGTTTTTGAAACTACATTTCCCTATCATTTACAGAATACTGTGAAAACCAAATAAATAAATAAAAATAAAATCATGTCTAAATGAAGGTTTTATTTAGTTGCAGTATTTATAATGTTTGAAAAATTAACCAATACATAAATGTACTGAAAACCTGTCTGATGTAAACAGCATCTTCCATTCAGAAGGATTTCAATTTGGACAGGTGTTGCTGTTCGTGCAGTGTTGCATCTTAATGTCCAGTACAGGGTTTACAATTCAGATATGAGATATTAAGGATCACAAAGAATACTGATTTGCTTTTAAAGAAGTATTCAAAGATTATGTCTGTCTGAAGATTTCCTGGAGGTTCCTCCAAAGACTTTTCATTAAAGTGTGTAAGAGTGTAAAGGATGTACATTGAAAATACATGTACTTGACTTGACTCCCTAGAGTTAATTTAGAGAAATGTAATTCAGTTAATTTAGAGAAATGCAATTTTGCTTAGGTTTTATTAATAGTAGTGCATGTTGTTTCATGTTACCTTTATGACCATGGTTTAGGGGCTCTGTTTACAATGGTCATGTGATAAAAAATTCTGTGGCATACCAGTAATTTTCATTGATGAAATATTGATTTCAATAGGTTGAATGGCAGATTGTCACATCACACACAATTCTTTTTACAACTCAGCAGATTAATCTTATGAAGAAAGATTTGTGCATAACTGCTTAGTATACATTGCTTTAGTTAAGTGAATAATCTAGAATAATTATTTAATATAATATATATAGAATAATAATTCCAGAAGGATTTATACATTATAGCAAAGCATCAGATTTGAAGGACCTATACCTTCATTTAAGGATGCTTAGTGTTTGATGAAAGAAAAGTCACTACTAATTCTTTATCTTTGGTTGACCTTGCTTGAAACTCAACCATAGAACAATACTAAATAAAGAATAAATCACTTGGAGACTGATGTAAGTTAGCAAGATAATACACTACAGTCATGTGTCAGTACATTCATGCTTTATATACTATTTTACTTCAACACAGGAAGTTTTACCTTTTTTGATGTGACATTTTGGAAGGTATAAACACAAGGTAATTTTAATTTGTTGTCCAGGTAATATTTGTTCAATGATTAGTGTAAAAAAAAAATTGTTGTAAATCAAATTCATTACATGATATCTTTTTTCCAAGTTTCTACCAAATGCTACTGTTCATAAGCACTTTTTAGCTCAGATGAGCTATTGCTATCTATCTTGTCCGTTGTGCGGAAACTTTTTACATTTTAATCTTCTCTTAAACCACTGGGCCAAATTTAATGAAACTTAGTAAACATCATGCCTGGGTGAAGCCCTGTAAGATTTGCCCAAATGAATGAGTTATGTCCCCTTGGGGCCCTATAAAGGGGGAAATAGTGAAAAACTTTAAAAATCTTCTCTTCTGAATCTACATGTACAAGAGATATACCTTAGTTATTTTATTTATAACATCCTTAGGTCATCTAGTTTCAGATTTACACAAATGATAACCAAGGGGCTCAAAATGGGGAAATTGTAAGGCATTCAGTGGGGAAATTGCTAAACATTATATATTTGTCACTAAACAATGTATCTTGAAAACTATTAACTTTTTGTATAGGCATGTTTATTAGAATATTGTAGGTATTGACATGACAATAATTTTGATATATGGTTCAATGTCATATGTTCAATTGTCAAGGTCACAGCTGGAAAAGAAAACTTAAATTGCCAATTTTCTTGAAAACTATTAACTTTTTGTTTAGTCATGTTTATAAGAATATTGTAGGTATTGACATGGCGGTTTTATATGGTTTGAGGTCATATATGTTCAAAGGTCAAGGACATAGCTGCATACTGAAATTGATTAATAATTTGGAAATTATTGCACTACAGTTACTTCATGCATACTATATAAGCTACTTATAAATGAAAAGTGAGTGGATATATTTCTGATTAAGTTTTGTTGTTGCAGTTCTTGAGAAAACTTGTAAAGTTTCTGTTTTTTCAAAATATGCATGCTGTTCTGAAACATGCAGAGAATAAAGTGTGTAAAACAGTAATTAAATACCAAGAAACTTAAATAGACACAAAATATCTCAGAAATTTTAATGCTACGTCCTGTTTTTTAGCTCACCTGAGCACAAAGTGCTCAAGTGAGCTATTGTGGTGGGTCATTGTCCGGTGTGCGTCATGCGACGTGCGTCGTGCGTCAACTTTTGATTGTTAACACTCCTGAGGCCACAATTTAAGTGCAATCTTAATCAAACTTTCTCAGAATGATCCTCTTGACAAAAGCTAGCTCAAGTTCATATATGGGCCATGTTGGGTCAATAAGTAGGTCACTAGGTCGAATTGTAATTAAACCTTTTTAACACTCCTGAGGACCCAATTTTAGTCCAATCTTCATCAAACTTAGTCAGAATGATGCTCTTGACAAAAGCTAGCTCAAGTTCGTATATGGGCCATGTTGGGTCAATAAGTAGGTCACTAGGTCAAATTGCAGATAAACCTTGTTAACACTCCTGAGGACCCAATTTTAGTCCAATCTTCATCAAACTTAGTCAGAATGATGCTCTTGACAAAAGCTAGCTAAAGTTCGTATATGGGCCATGTTGGGTCAATAAATAGGTCACTAGGTCAAATTGTAGAAAAACCTTGTTAACACTCCTGAGGACCCAATTTTAGTCCAATCTTCATCAAACTTAGTCAGAATGATCATCTTGACAAAAGCTAGCTCAAGTTCGTATATGGGCCATATAGGTTTAATAAGTAGGTCACTAGGTCAAATTGTAGATAAACCTTGTTAACACTCCTGAGGACCCAATTTTAGTCCAATCTTCATCAAACTTAGTCAGAATGATCTTCTTGACAAAAGCTAGCTCAAGATCATATATGGGCCATGTTAGGTCAATAAGTAGGTCACTAGGTCAAATTGAAGAAAAAACTTGTTAACAGTCCTGAGGACCCAATTTTAGTCCAATCTTTATCAAACTTAGTCAGAATGATGTTCTTGACAAAAGCTAGCTCAAGTTCGTATATGGGCCATGTTGGTTCAATAAGTAGGTCACTAGGTCAAATTGTAGATAAACCTTGTTAACACTCCTGAGGACCCAATTTTAGTTTAATCTTCATCAAACTTAGTCAGAATGATCTTCTTGACAAAAGCTAGCTCAAGATCATATATGGGCCATGTTGGGTCAATAAATAGGTCACTAGGTCAAATTGTAGAAAAACCTTGTTAACACTCCTGAGGCCTCAATTTTAGTCCAGTCTTCATCAAACTTAGTTAGAATGATCTTCTTGACAAAAGCTAGCTCAAGTTTGTATATGGGCCATGTTGGATCAATAAGTAGGTCACTAGGTCGAATTGAAATAAAACGTTGTTAACACTCCTGAGGACCCAGTTTTAGTCCAATCTTCATCAAACTTAGTCAGAATGATGCTCTTGACAAAAGCTAGCTCAAGTTGGTATATGGGCCATGTTGGGTCAATAAGTAGATCACTAGGTCGAATTGAAATAAAACATGGTTAACACTCCTGAGGACCCAGTTTTAGTCCAATCTTCATCAAACTTAGTCAGAATAAACTTCTTGACAAAAGCTAGCTCAAGTTGGTATATGGGCCATGTTGGGTCAATCAGTAGATCACTAGGTCGGATTGTAATAAACCTTGTTAACACTCCTGAGGACCCAATTTTAGTCCAATCTTCATCAAACTTAGTCAGAATGATGCTCTTGACAAAAGCTAGTTCAAGTTCGTATATGGGCCATGTTGGGTCAATAAGTAGGTCACTAGGTCAAATTGTAGAAATACCTTGTTAACACTCCTGATGACCCAATTTTAGTCCAATCTTCATCAAACTTAGAATGATGCTCTTGACAAAAGCTAGCTAAAGTTTGTATATGGGCCATGTTGGATCAATAAGTAGGTCACTAGGTCAAATTGTAGATAAACCTTGTTAACACTCCTGAGGACCCAATTTTAGTCCAATCTTCATCAAACTTAGTCAGAATGATCTTCTTGACAAAAGCTAGCTCAAGATCATATATGGGCCATGTTGGGTCAATAAGTAGGTCACTAGGTCAAATTGTAGAAAAACCTTGTTAACACTCCTGAGGCCTCAATTTTAGTCCAGTCTTCATCAAACTTAGTTAGAATGATCTTCTTGACAAAAGCTAGCTCAAGTTTGTATATGGGCCATGTTGGATCAATAAGTAGGTCACTAGGTCGAATTGAAATAAAACGTTGTTAACACTCCTGAGGACCCAGTTTTAGTCCAATCTTCATCAAACTTAGTCAGAATGATGCTCTTGACAAAAGCTAGCTCAAGTTGGTATATGGGCCATGTTGGGTCAATAAGTAGATCACTAGGTCGAATTGAAATAAAACATGGTTAACACTCCTGAGGACCCAGTTTTAGTCCAATCTTCATCAAACTTAGTCAGAATAAACTTCTTGACAAAAGCTAGCTCAAGTTGGTATATGGGCCATGTTGGGTCAATCAGTAGATCACTAGGTCGGATTGTAATAAACCTTGTTAACACTCCTGAGGACCCAATTTTAGTCCAATCTTCATCAAACTTAGTCAGAATGATGCTCTTGACAAAAGCTAGTTCAAGTTCGTATATGGGCCATGTTGGGTCAATAAGTAGGTCACTAGGTCAAATTGTAGAAATACCTTGTTAACACTCCTGATGACCCAATTTTAGTCCAATCTTCGTCAAACTTAGAATGATGCTCTTGACAAAAGCTAGCTAAAGTTTGTATATGGGCCATGTTGGATCAATAAGTAGGTCACTAGGTCAAATTGTAGAAAAACCTTGTTAACACTCCTGAGGACCCAATTTTAGTCCAATCTTCATCAAACTTAGTCAGAATGATCTTCTTGACAAAAGCTAGCTCAAGATCATATATGGGCCATGTTGGGTCAATAAGTAGGTCACTAGGTCAAATTGTAGAAAAACCTTGTTAACACTCCTGAGGCCTCAATTTTAGTCCAGTCTTCATCAAACTTAGTTAGAATGATCTTCTTGACAAAAGCTAGCTCAAGTTTGTATATGGGCCATGTTGGATCAATAAGTAGGTCACTAGGTCGAATTGAAATAAAACGTTGTTAACACTCCTGAGGACCCAGTTTTAGTCCAATCTTCATCAAACTTAGTCAGAATAAACTTCTTGACAAAAGCTGGCTCAAGTTCATATATGGGCCATGTTGGGTCAATAGTAGATCACTACGTCAAATTGTAATAAAACCTTGTTAACACTCCTGAGGACCCAATTTTAGTCCAATCTTCATCAAACTTAGTCAGAATGATGCTCTTGACAAAAGCTAGTTCAAGTTCGTATATGGGCCATGTTGGGTCAATGAGTAGGTCACTAGGTCAAATTGTAGAAAAACCTTGTAAACACTCCTGATGACCCAATTTTAGTCCAATCTTCATCAAACTTAGAATGATGCTCTTGACAAAAGCTAGCTCAAGTTCATATATGGGCCATGTTGGGTCTATAATTAGGTCATAGGTCATATTGTAAGAAAACCTTGTTAACACTCCTGAGGCCCCAATTTTAGTTCAATCTTCATCAAACTTAGTCAGAATGATGCTCTTGACAAAAGCTAGCTAAAGTTTGTAAATGGACTATGTTGGGTCAATAAGTAGGTCACTAGGTCGAATTATATAAAAACCTTGTTAACACATATGAGGGGATCCATTTTAGACCAATCTTATCAAACTGTCTCAGAATGATGCTCTTGACAAAAGCTAGCTCAAGTTTATATATGGGTCATTTTGTGTCAATAAGTAGGTCACTAGCTCGAAATATAGGAAAAAATCTCTTTTAAAAATAGAAGCTCCAGTTTGCCAAAATCAAGCTGAGTGCACATCATTTTCAGGTGAGCGTCCAGGGCCTTCATGGCCCTCTTGTTTTATTTAATTTTCCCCAAAAAGTGTCCAAAAAAAAAAAAAAAAAAAAAATCCAAGTGAATTTTACATATAACAAACCCTCTTGGAAATAATGTTTGTTGGAAGGAGATAGAGGATTTTCATATTCTGGAAAGATTGTTCTTTCAGTCAACATGTTGTAATCAATTCAACCAAAAATTAATTTGAAACACAAAAGCCTACCATTTACAAGTACATGTACCACATTTTGAAATGTTAGTGACTTATAAGTACGTGTATATGCATATTGACAACTTCAGGTATAAAAGTGATCATAAAGTATTCATTATTAATGTTACATTTCTTTATTGTCTATAAGTTATAAATTATTTAGTTCAACATATATCAAATAACACAGTAAATTAAATTCAGTATATCACAGAAGTTTGGATCCATAAAAGCTTGTTCACATCATTTACATATGACATTGTATATAAAAGTGACTACAAGATAACAACTGTAACAGTTAAATAACAAATAATTTAACAGTGTAAAAATCACAATTTGCTTAATAAATATAATTACATTCAGCTTTATAAATTAATTGAGTAAAGAAACAGTTTTAATCAAAATTATTAATTCTGGGTGAAAAGTGATGAGACCACTTTTGATGCTCTGACAGATTTTCCATACACTACACTTGTTGTACCATCACTGAGATCTGTTAAAGTATGCGAAACATAATGTTGATCAGGATTGGTTTTACTAGATGTTACTGTAACAGTACTTTCATATGCTCCTCTAGATTTACATCTGTTCTGAAAATAAACAGTATAAATCTATTCAACACTGTATGTATACTGGTAGTAAAATTTAATAAAAATCAAAGTAATTTTAAATAAACTTTAATTCTAATGTAAATTCAATGTAGCACACATATATTGATGAAGATAACACTAGTTATAACTTATAATTCTTCTTTTCTGCTTGCTGTCATTGAAAAGCAAGTGTGAATGGGATTGATTATGCAATTATTCTGCAAGGATAAAAGTTAATTTAACAACTCTAACTGCACTTGATAGCTCAGTGGCAGAGCATCTGCATCAAGAACACGAGGTCGTGGGTTTGAACTAATTGCATCATACACAAGTAATTAAAATTTGAGGTAGAGGTGCTCAGCAATTTGACTGTTAATATCAACTAGAGTTAGGGTAATGTGATTACTGCCTGTGAACAAGCAAGTTAAAATCCAACAAGTGTGCACTAGTACAAAGTGGACCATAATACACACTAATATGTCTCATGCATACACAAACTTATTCTTAGATTAATCCCTAAAAATAAATAAACTTGCTCTATAGCTAAAAAAATTGCTGATGCAACATTAAACAATATAACCAACACAATTCTTTTTTAAAAGGTGCCTCTTAATTGGTCACTGAGAGAAAGATGGTGACATTTTCCATTCTCATCCTATCAGCAGCAATGAATTGTGCAGAATAAATTCCTTTAATGAAAATTGACAAATGTCCGTTGGTTTAATATGACTTAAAAAGATGGCCTGGAAACTTTCAGAAATTTTTGCAAAGAAGCACATGTCATGACGTGAGATTCTCTTCCACAAATAATAATGAAATTACAGTATTGAAAGTTATAAAATCTAGGAAAAGGAAATTATTCTACATTTATAAAACAGAAAATAATTCTGTAGAAAAATAGAGAATATAAAACTGTATTAAACTGGAACAGACAATAACTCAGTAGAAAAATAAAGAATATGAAAATGCATTAAATTGGAACAGACAATAACTCAGTAGAAAAATAAAGAATATGAAAATGCATTAAATTGGAACAGACAATAACTCAGTAGAAAAATAAAGAATATAAAACTGTATTAAATTGAACCAGAAAATAATTCAGTAGAAAAATAAAAGAACTAGGAAATTATTATTTTAGTAGAAAACTTATTCATGGTCTCTTAATCTTTATCCAAATAAATGAGACCATTACTTCTATATACTGTCAAGGTATTGTACAGAATACACAGACCAAGAATTAGAATAAGTTGACCTGAGGCAGCTTTAAAAGACAACCTGTACACTGATTGGCAGTGGATTATTGTTATTTGTACCAAATGGAATGGTATTCTTTTATTATTATCTTGTAAAAGTATCCGATTGGATGTCAAAAACAAAGCAAATTAAGATTAAATATCAGATTTTTTTTTTCTTTTCTTTTTTTTTTTTTTTTTTTTGGTCTAAAGATAGTTACTTTGAGTTTTTCATAAGTACTTGGTGTGGAAGCTGGGACATATCTTGGCATCTGTTTTCCCATATCTATCTGATCCATGTTCCTATGGTATTCTGTAAGTGAAATGGAAGTTTTATCATTTTAATTCTATATACTTATACCAATGGATTGATTGATTTAATGGGGTTTTACGTCCCAGTCAAGAATATATCACTTATATTGAGACATCAACAGCCACACCTGCTGCGACATGGGACATCAGTTTTTAAGGTCTCATCCGAAGGACCCAGCGACTTTCATTTCTAAATGCCAAGTGCTTGGCAAAAGAACAGTCACTACCAATTTTCAAGTCTTGGTATGACCTGGCCAGGGTTCGAACCTGAACCTCCCACATAAGACTTATACCAATGGAGTGATGTTGATTATGGTAATTATATACTGTGTGAATTTCAAGTCAATAGAAACTTATATGTCCATACATTCATTCATCAGTAGCACTAAAACACAAGAACAAAGGCTAAGGCAAATAGGAAATGAACACACATACCACAAGCAGACAAGCAAACAGACCTATATTTCTGATGACACCATTATAAGAAAAATGAAGCTACTGTTGAAACTGATTTATTTCAAGACCTTTGCCAAGGAATCTAAGATTGTTCTTTCTTCCTATCTGTGTAAAAATTTAAGTAAAACTAAAACAAAACAACTGTGATTGAGTAAATAGAAGAATATATTTAGTTCTTTTTGTAATATGCACACAAATGCTTCATTAAAAACTTTGTTAGAACTGACTAAACAACATCTCCAATAAAAATGAAATTCCAATTTTTTAAAAACTGTGTTTACTGGTAGATAAATGCAGAGTTTAAATCAGTCACTCTCTTTTTCCATTCAGGTGGCATTGTAGGGTGAGTGGTCTAAAAGCACATTCTTAGGTATCAGTGTCTCTCAATCACTTAGTTTGGGTCCCACTCAGGCAGATCCTAGTGTGATTGGTGGTTTTCTCCAAGTACCCTAGTATCCCCTGCAATATTATCGTTGACCACTTTAAATTGATATAAGTAAAAAAATCTTTACTGGGACAAAAACACCATTAATCCAATCTAATATTTTTTCTTCATCTATTTAGTGAAATAAATACCATCACAAACAATTTGACATAATTTACCTTGAATTTGGGTATCTGTTGATGTTTCTGGCATGATAAATGAACTACGCCTACGACTCAGCATTTCCCCTGCACCAGCTTGTAAGTTCATTTGTTTTTCATGACAATTCCTTGAATATATTTCATCATCTATGTAAAAATCTTCTACAATGTTTTCTTTTTTGCCTTTTTCTTTCTAAAAAAGGTTAAAAGTATGCCCCAGTAAGAATTTTTATTTAATTCCTTTACAAAATTAAGGGGAATAAAATGAAAACATGTATGAAAAAAGACGTTGGTTAAAATTTCACAGTATCTAATGAGACAGCTTTACAAAATCTGACTTTTTAAAAAAAAAAAAAAAAAAGAAAAAGGCACTGGTATTATATGTATAAAATATTATATGAAACAGAAAAGAGGACAAAATTTAATATAAAATGTATGTCCACCTTTGTCAGTTTTGACAGTAAGAGGAATGGCTATAATATGTACCTTTGACCATCAATAAATAGGGACTTTGACTATGTCAACAAATTTCCATTGGTTTGATCTGTTTTATTAATAGTTGTTAAATAATTAAATCTGTAAAAATTAAAATATGTACTGTTGCTAAGGAGTTTTTGCATATTTACTTAGCTGCTAAAGCTGTAATCTTTAACCTTGACCTAACTATAACTCAAAATAACAATCTTGAAATCTATATATCAAAATATACATGTACATGTTTGCATACAGTAATTCAGGTACCATAATTAATTTGGCTGCATGGGGTATAATCTTTGCCCTTTTCCTAATTATGACTAAAATGGCTTACTAAAATAACTGAATCAAAACAATTACTGTTGCTATTGACTACATGAATTATTTAGTTGCTAAGGAATTGACTATTACTATGACAATCATGAAATCTCTGGAGAACACAAAATCAAAAACTAGATGGTGACCCTGACCTCTGTCTTTCATCTCCAAAGGATGCAATTCACTTGCATCCTGGTCAGATGTGAAAACCCTACTACTCTATCATGAATAGTAAATAAAAAAAAATCAAAAAAATCTGAAACATCACTAACTAAAAACAAAAAAAAACAAAAAAACAAAACAAAAAAAACACAGACACACACACATACAAATTGTAAGCTTACCATTGAAAGAATTTTAGGTTTTGTATATATAAAAAATACATGTACTGTACATGTATATTGAAACACTTGAGAAGCTAAAACTCAAGACAGATCTGTCTACCACTTTCTGGTCTTTCTCCACATGTAGATCACCATAACTAACTTTTTCCATGGAGATTGAGAAATATTTGGTTAGGCATTTCAGAAAGATATCAAAATGTGAGTTACAGATGCTCACATGCAACCAAACTACACCTTATCACAAAATTGTGTGGCCTTTTGACTTAGTGATCTAAAACATAATGATAAAGATTAAGCAAGCAATATACTGTACATTATTTAAAGTACATGAAAAATTACTTTATTATGCTTATTTCTCTTGTCTTTGTGTGGAGTTTTTCCTTTTGCTTTATATGACGGCTGGCCATCATACCTAGGGCTACCTGGAGTGTAATCTGAAATAATTTGAAAAATTTTATATTATTTCTGATTAAAAAATTTTTGAAAATCTGTTTATCTAATTTTTTTCAAAATAAAAGTACATGCAAATACTATGCTTTAAATTTCTTAGTGTATTGCACGAAAGCAATTTTATCAATTATGGTTGGTTGAATTTTGATAATCACACAAATGATTACATGTACTGATAAAAAATATGAGTTTTCTACAGGAATATCTTGCACAATGGAAAAAAAACTTTATCATGTGCATGAAAATAACTTAATAAAACCAAATAATTTTCTTATGCTCTTAACGTTCAGTGTTTAATGAAAGAAACTTACAACCACTAGCAATTATTCAAAATGCTGATAGCAAAGCTAGATTTATTAAAGGATATGTGAATATACATGATAAAAATAACTTCAAATCAATGTTAGTTACTGTTTCCTAAGGTGTAAAAGATAACATTAATTTCAAAGATTTTCCCATTGTAATGTAATCAAAAATACATGTATGTAGTAAAATCCAAGTGCTGCTTACTTTTTGCTTGTTTTTCTGCCAGTGTACCAAAAATTTCATCAGAGAGAGAACTACTGACTTTCTGAATTTCTTGTGTTACCCATGAAGACACCATATCTGACTCTAAACTGCTATTGCTCTGGACTTATGAATTAAAGAAAAAAATCATCATGTAAAATGAATTTTAGTTAATTACATATAATCAAGACATACATCTACGTTGTCATGAGGGCAAATGAATGCAGGTATATACAATATCAAGGTCTTGACCTTCTATTACATGAAAAAAAAACAAGAGGCCCAATAAAGTCTGTTCCACTTAACTGGCAGTTTATTTGCAGTTTAATTTTGGAAAGCTGTTCCAGAAACATTCTTTTTTTCATACAAGAGGCCCATGGGCCTTAACGCTCACCTGAGGATATGGCCAAAATCATTTGCAAAAATACATACAATATTCTAATATACATGCCTATACAAAAAGTTAATAGTTTTCAAGATAATTAACAATTTCAGTTTTTATGCACCTATGACATTGACCTTTGAACACATGACCTTGAGCCATATATCAAAATGATGGTCATGTCAATACCTACAATATTCTAATATACATGCCTATACAAAAAGTTAAAAGTTTCCATGATAAATATCAATTTCAGTTTTTTTATGCACCTATGACCTTGACCTTTGAACCTATGATCTTGAGCCATATATCAAAATGATCGTCATGTCAATACCTACAATATTCTAATACAAATGTCTATGCAAAAGTTCATAGTTTTCAAGCTAATGCACAATTTTAGTTTTTATGAGCAAAAAATAACATTTCAGGGGCAACGACTCCTACATGCATTATCATATAGTTACAAAACTTTGTATCTTTTTAAATTTTGTCATGCTTAACATTTTAACAATGTTTTGATATTATATATTTCTCAAAATTTTGAAGAAAATCGCCTAAAACTGCAAAATTACAAACTAGGTCATGACCTTGAACTTTGATCTTGACCCCATTTTGAAGGTTATTTCAAGAAAAAGTCAAAACTGAAACCCCATGTCAATATCTGTTCAAATAGACAAGTTATAAAAATTTAAAGCCATTTTACGAAATTTTTTCAAATTGAACGCAAAAACGTGTAACCCATTTTTCGACCAAATTTCACGAAATGAACAAACCATAGACTTAAGACCCTAGAGAAGCCAAATATCACATCAGATTTTTTCTCCCATCGCTGTTTTGGAGAAAAAGATTTTTAAAGATTTTTGGACCCCTAGGTCACCATGACCTAGTTTTGGTAGCCATGGCAACGCCACGAACAAATCTAAATTGCACCGACCCAGACATGCTTCTGTCAAAGTCTCATTGAAATCTGGCCAGTACTTTGGAGAAGAAGTCGAAAATGTGTGTTAATGACGCACACACACATGCACATACACACACTGTGCTATACCATAAGCTCACATGACCTTTGGTCAGGTGAGCTAAAAATAAAGAGCTTTATGCTATAAAATAGCATTCAATTTTGCACAATTTTTGTTACAAATAAAATTTTGAAAGACTAAAATGCACAATCTTAATCAAACAAACAATTTCTCTGAAAATGTCTTTTTTTTTTTTAAATTTTTTTTTATTGGGCAGCTGCCACTACTAGTATATCACCTGAGGTTTTGCTGATCAGTTCAACAATTTTCTGTCATGTTTCAGTAATAATATTACAAGGCAGTGCATTCTAATAAATTAATGTAAAGAATAGGATAGAATAGACTAGATCAGATTATTTTACAATGTGAATTGTCACTTCTGTCATTCCAGGTATTTTTTAATCTCCAGAATTTATTTCTATATGCCAATGATGAAATAGCAGTTGAGTAGCCATCACAGTCCAAAATTCAATCAATTTAGATAATAGGCCACTTGTAACCTGGCTCAAGTTTAGCCCAACAAAAATAATTCTTAAAGTTTCCTTTTTCATAAGATATATTAACATAAATACCATCTTCAGGGGAGACAGTGGTTAGATCACTGCTGTTTATGACATTATTTTGATCATCTGCATCTCTCTTATGTTGTTTATTTTCTGGTGAATATTGTCCAGTCTTCATTAATTTATCCATATCAGGATATAATTTTTGTTTCCTTGGTGATTTTTCTATAACAAAAAAAGATTAACTTTAATATATTAAAGATATGAAAGTTCTAAACTTTATTCCACCATTTTCTATTTTTCAAAATATAGTTATAAATAAAGTTATATATAAAATATTTTAAACTTAGTAAATTTTTTATAAAACATAATTAAAAAATAACAGTACAAAAATTTTATAAGACTCTAAATCTTAAAACCATTCCTTCTTTTCATAGATTTCTTTAACCAAATAAAATATAAATAAATAGGTAACCAAAATCCATAATGCTAATTGTTATTTATTTATTTATTTTAGTTTTAAGATAAAAAAAATATCAGGTTATACAAGGAATGATATTTATGGAACCAAAATTGTATTTATAAACCATTTGATTTATCGTTCATGTATATAAAAAGGATCAGGTATACCTTGATTACAACTGTAGTTACCAGTCTTAATCTCATTGGCTTCACTAGCTTTTCTCTAAAATAGAGCATTTACAATGACATTATTTAAATTGGCTGTCCTGCACCTGATAATTATGTTAAAGACAGATATGTAAGTAGCATATTTTTAAATAAAGTAGAGTGTGCCACAGACACCAATGATGCCTCACCTAACTGTCAAATTGAAAAAAAAGAAAAGTTTTTCAAATTTCCTATAATTGCTTGAAGTTTTACCTAATTAAACTTAAAACATTTTGTATGTACAAAATTAAAGGTTTTACTTGTGATTAAATAAGAAATAAATCCAGCATCAGCTTAGAAAATATATGATTTTTTTTAATGTCTGTCCAAGCCTTTGGTACAATAATACACAGTATGTATATCAATTCCCGGTGAAGTATGTTTTTGATACATCAGGAAATTTGAGGAAAAAATAATATAACTGTGTGGACATTAACCCCTAATATATGTAAGTGCTAACAAACTGTAGAAGATAGCCAGAAAAACCATGTAACCCTATCTGTTCTGTAAACTGACAAATGCTTACTATCTATTATTTTACAAAGATTTCACAAAAACTTTATCATTGTATTTGAGAATAAAATTTTTGCACCCTAGGTTACCTTGACCCAATTTTTTTTTGTAGCCATGGCAACACCATGAACAAATCTGATTTGCACAGGCCAATATATACTTCTGACTAAGTTTCATTAAAAACTGTCCAGTAGTTTCAGGGAAGTCAAAAATAAGTGTTAGTGATGCACACACAGGCACACACTTATGCATGCTATGCCTTTGGTCAGGTGAGCTAAGAATGATTCAATATCAGCATACCCAGATGCACTCGGCTAACAGCTGCCTCCCAGATGAACTCAAATAACCCCATATGTCTTTTTGAAAAAAGGACTTATTTACTATCCTGATCCTGCCATAATATATGGTATTCAACTACAAATCCAATGGAAGAGTTTTACTAAATCACCTGTATAATTTCTTGGAGAGGATTCTTTACTTGACCATCTAATACAGCTTGATTGAACTGGTGCTGAAATAATGTATGCAAAATGTCAAAATATATACTGCATAAACATGTATTCATTACTGTCCCTGGTACCAACAAAAACAATACTTAAGGCATTTATGTGTGCTCATATTTAATAGTGAAAAATATTTGAGAATGTTCTGGATTGGATATCTGGGTTTTTATTTAATGCTTTACCTTTTTACGAAAATATTTTTTAAAATTTTTCAATCCAGTGACTACATAATACTAGTATAAATATGCAAATGATCAGATCTATCTGAATAAACAAGAAATGATTAAATAACGTTCAAGTTTTAACCTGAATCTTAATTAAAAACAAAAAACTGAAACATGAGGCCCAATAGGGCCTGTGATGCTCAACTGGCTGCATATGTAAGACAATGTTTGTTTTTGATTGTAATGCTGTTTAACGTTCAACTCAAGAATATTTCACTTATATGGAGACTTTCAGTTTTGGAAATGGTGGAGGACACTGGAGAATCGGAGAAAACCACGACCAGGCAGCAAGTAAACTGACAAACTTTCAAAGATGAAGTGATAGTGCGACTGGGACGTTAATGTGCAATGTCAGGGGTGAGAGGCGCTGTGATCCGTACCATTGAATGCTTAAGACCACTCGGCCACTGTGGCCCCTGTAAGACAATGTGATGTGGTTACCATAATTGGTTCATCAGCTAAAGATGGGAAATAAATTGAGCTTATGACCATTTTTGCTTCAATGAAGCCTACTTTGCAACACACACATGTAGGCATGCTTTGCTATGCCATAAACTCAGCTGGGTTTAGCTTAGAATGGATCCACAATGGCTATTTTTGTTTTTTTGTTTTTTTTATATCTAGTAACGATGGGCATCTTGGACTGGTTCAAACTTTTTTCAGGCTGATGTAGGAACCTTCCACACAAAATTTGGTCCCAATTCGCCCAGTGGTTTTAGAGGAAAAGATTTTTACTAAATTTTACACCTAATGTGCATATTTCTTGAAAATTGGGTCAATAAAAATTTTCTCATAAAAAAACATTATATATTTTGAATCCCAACCAGTATAATTTCTTTATTTAAAATTTGAGCTCAATTGGTGGAAAAAAGGATCCACAATGGCCATTTTTGTTTTTTTTTTCTATTTTTAGTTACGACGGCCATCTTGGATGTCAGGCAGGGTTGCCTGGTACAACCTTTAGTCAGGCCGACATAGGGACCTTTCACACAAAATTTCATTCCAATTGGTCCAGTGATTTCAGAGGAGAAGATTTTCAAAGATTTTGCTAAATATTACACCTGGTTAAATATGTTGAATCCCTCACATTATACTTTGTATATTTCAAATTTGAGCTTAATTGGTTGAAAAATGGATCCACAATGGCCATTTTAGTGTTTTTCTATTTAAAGTAACAGCGGCCATCTTGGCTATCTACTCTCATATCAAATTTGAACAAAACGTTTAAAAAATGACTCAACAATGGCTATTTATGTGTTTTTGCTATTTATAGTAACAGCGGCCATCTTGGATGTCAGGCAGGGTCGCCTGGTACAAACTTTAGTCTACTCCACCTAGGGACCTTCCACACCAAATATGGTTCTAGTTGGCCCAGTGGTTTCAGAGGAGAAGATTTTCAAAGAATTGATTAAATATTACATCTCATTTGCTTAATTCGTAAAAATCAGGTCAACGAAAAATTTCTCAGAAAAACCCGTTATATATGTTGAATGCCCTGCTATCTACTCTCTACATTTCAAATTTGAACATAAACGATTAAAAAATGACTCAACAATGGCTATTTATGTTTTTTTGCTATTTATAGTAACAGCGGCCATCTGGGATGTCGGGCGGGGTTGTCTGGTACAAACGTTAGTCTACTCCACCTAAGGACCTTCCACACAGAATTTGGTCCCAATTGGCCCAGTGGTTTCAGAGGAGAAGATTAAAGTTTACGCACGCACACACGCAAAACCATGCCATAAGCTCAGCTGGCTATAGCCAGTTGAGCTAAAAATAGCTGAGGTTTATCCAAGTCTAAAATTGGCTCTTTCAAGTTTGTGCCAGTGAGTTTAATAAGAAATTCCAGCAATAACATTTTTGAGGAAAAAATATACCAAAATCTTTATACTGAAGGTTTTTAAAATCAAGTATAAGAATAGTATAATTTCATAGATACCTGCCACAACTGTTGCACAGATTATGAATAATAAGGAAACACCAATAAAAGAAAACCTAAAGAAATCATTAATTTACATGAAGTTTTGGACTATAAGCCTATCAATTACTAGGATCAATAACATTTTTGAGGAAAAAATATACCAAAATCTTTATACTGAAGGTTTTTAAAATCAAGAATAAGAATAGTATAATATTATAGATACAGCCACAACTGTTGCAGAGATTATGAATAATAAGGAAACACCAATAAAAGAAAACCTAAAGAAATCGTTAATTTACATGAAGTTTTGGACTATAAGCCTATCAATTACTAGGATCAATAACATTTTTGAGGAAAAAATATACCAAAATCTTTATACTGAAGGTTTTTAAAATCAAGAATAAGAATAGTATAATATTATAGATACAGCCACAACTGTTGCAGAGATTATGAATAATAAGGAAACACCAATAAAAGAAAACCTAAAGAAATCGTTAATTTACATGAAGTTTTGGACTATAAGCCTATCAATTACTAGGAGATCAATTTCAAATCTACTTCACCAATCATTAGAAAATAATAGTTATTTATGTGCTGATTTTGTCTCAGAATTTAATCAAAATATTTTTGTAAGAAACACAGAGACCAGATTTCCTCAAGTCAGATTAATATAGCAGAAAATCAAACTTGACAGAAGAATTTTCACAACACATATTGTGACTAACTTTCATCAAAATCAGATTGTTTAATTAATTGCAGGAGTTAAAGCCTGCAATTTATCAACTGACCAGATTGCAGTACACCAATTTATATATGTATTTTAAAATGCATGGCTTTACAAAAAGTATAAAGTTTTGCATATAATGAACCATGTAAGTAATTTTATATGTTTGTAACCATGAATTTTATCTATACTGTAAATGTGGTTATTTTTGCGAGTGGAAATTTTTGCGAAATCAGATACTTGACATTTCATGTGGGGATGATTTTAGCAATCTTGCCGATTCTGATCTTGTATGACCGCTATATGGATAACATGGTTGTTTTGTTGAAATTTTAATGAGGGGGTAATTTTCGCGATTTGTTTCAATTCGAAATTTTCCACATCATGAAAATAACCATGTTTACAGTATATCAAAATGAGCATTGCATCAATACCTACAATAATCAATAGTACATGCCTATATAAAAAGTCTATAGTTTTCTATATAATTAACCATTTAAGTATTTTTTGCATTTGTGACCTTGACATTTTAACCCATGACCTTGAGCTATCTAGGAAAATTATTGTTATATCAATACCCACAAAATTCGAATATAAATGCATATACAAAAAGGTCATAGTTTTTACGACAATTAAATGTCTTGGTATTCTTTTGTATTATGACTGTGACCTTAACATTTGAATACATGACTTTGATCCTTATATCAAAATGAATGTAATTGTTTCACTGGTCTGAAAAAGAAGTTTAAAATGTGTTAATAGAAACACAACAGACGATGCACAAAGACAGAGAAATGACAATCACTAGAGGACACCTGAGCTTTTGACTCAAATGGCCTAAAAAGTGCTAAATTTAATCAAAAGAGCTTCCTACGCTAAAAAAAATGGCCACACTAAATCATTAAAATATATTGAGTTGAAACCAAAAGGAAAAAGGTCAGAGAAGTCCAAGTTCTGGTTGCTGGTATTACACTTCAGTCACTCTAAACAGTTGACAACTCACCCCTTCAGCCTGATGCTGGTATAAATCAACAAGATTCCTTACACTTCCTTTACCTCCAAACCAGTTACCATCCATCTGTCCACTATAAATAAAACAAAAAAGTTGAAAAAAAATTATCAGGCAAAAGATGTTTTACTATCTAAATATGACTGACAACTAATAAAAAATGTTTTACAAACCTAGCATATTAAAACTAAATGAACAACCCTTTAAAATTTAACATTGCATTTATTTTCCTAACTACGTGTATTATCTATCAAAGTGTCAGTTTTAAATTTAAAACAGTTTTAAGAAATATTTCTCCATATCTACTTTTTTTCTGTGTTCAGGGTAGAGTATTGCAAGCATCTCTGATGTTGAACAGACAGAATAATGCTTAAGAGATAATCTATACCTATTTTTTTATCTTTCTTTTAAATTATTATGTTATACATTTTGTTTTCCTTATTCTGTATCCTGTTTTTGGCTGTTGATAATTTTGTAACAATTACATAAAATTTTCTACCATAAAACTGCATACTGGAACATTTTTTATCATTCACAGGAAAATGACTAAAATGAATAGTAAAGTATTAATAAATCTCAACTTATTTAAACTTGATTTTTGTAAGCTAAAAACCAACACATACATCTGTGTTTTCACATTTGGTGTTGCTCCCATTCTTTTCCTTTTTCTTGGCATAGTAGAAAGACATTGTCCTCTAAAATCATTTGTAGAAGTATCAGGAGTAAAATTTTGACATCCATCATTTAGCTGATTGTACAATGCAAATACACTTCCTTTAGTGGTAAGTTGACCACCTGTTATTTTTTCTGTTGGCTCTATACAATGACTCGCAGGTTTTATAGAAGCGCCTTGTGGACTGGACATTTGTTGTATTTGGAGGTAACTAAATTTTGCCAAAGGTCTACTAAACTTAGTTTCTAAGGGATAACAAATTTCTGTGCTAAAATAATAATATTTTTTTAAAAAAAATAACACTGATATTTTAATCAAGGAAAATAAAATTTAAAAAAGCAAAAAGAGTAACTGGTAAATTAAAAACTATATAAACATATACATGTATTACAAAATTATATATATATATATATATATATATATATATATATATATATATATATATATATATATATATATATATATACAGTTGTATATATTTTTAACAATTGAACTGTTTTAAAATGATGTTCATTGTCAGTATGAAGGCAACATCTTTGCAAGCAAATGGAATAACGCGCGTTAGCATGTTATGATAAGTTTGCTTGCAAAGTTGTTGCCTTCATACTGAAAATGAACATCATTTTAAAACAGTTCAATTGTTATATTTTCATTAAAATTAAAAAAATAAATTATTGATTGATCTAAAGAATAAAAAATTCCCATCTCCATGCTCATCAGGGAGTCCAGAAGATGCAACAGCTGAATCTTAGACCGAGAACGACACATTATTAATCCACAATTCTTTTGATGTTGTGGGGGGGGGGGGGGGGGGGGGGGGGGTGGGGGGGGGTTCTTTGAAAAACTATAGTGTTATCAGGTATTTTGATAATTTTGATAGTGTTTTCTCGATTTTTCATTAACATAATGTATTTTTGAGAATGATGGGTTTAAAATTATATATATATATATAAAAATAAAATTGAGTATCAACGATAAATGTGTTGTTATTTGTGGACTATATAACAAACACAGCATGTGATACAGACAATTTTCACTGGATGTGGCACACATGCATGAATCTAATTCCAATTGAAATTAGCATCACTTCAAATTTACATCCCGTGAGACACAAAATTTATTGACAAGTTGTACCATTACACATTGCCTCAAAATAATAGAGAATGTAGCAACTTTGCCAAGGTAGGAAGAAATTTTTATAAGATTGTATTGTTCAAGAATTTTTTTTTTTGTTTTGATGGTTTTGACAGACCAGTTCATGTCCGTTCTTTCAAAAACACCATTTGATTTATTTAATCTCTCATGTAATGTCAATGTTATGGTGAATATCAGCCAGGTGCCTAAATATGTTATTAAAATTTTATTTGATTATTTCTTTGATTTTATTTTGTGCATTTTAACCATTGAACCGTTCTCGTAAAATTTCGTAAAAATGCGTTTTTCAAGCTTGTCTCGAATGTAAACAAAAGTGACATGATAGCCTATGGTAATGTAGTTCTGGATTGTGTATTGCATTTTTTATGTATTCAAACACGGAGTGACATGGAAGTCGTTCATTGTCAATCATGAAGGCAACCACTCTCAATCTTGCAGCTATGGCAATTTCACAAGACAAATGAATATATTATATATATATATATATATATATATATATATATACACACACACATATCAAGGTAGTCAATTATGTGAGAAAAATTTAACTTTCCTTCACCTGAATCTGTGTTCATTAATCTGGCTCTTTCAAATCATACTTTGCACAACTTAAAGAATCAATATTTAATTTGAAAAACCAGTATTTTTTCATAATCTACAGACTGAGTTGATGGCATAAATGTAGAACTTATAAGTATGAAGGCTTTATCTGACATTCTGAATATCCATGACCAAGTTTTAAAGACAGTGATAATACTGCATTATAATGAAAAAAAATGTGACTGTTCTAGCCTAGAAAATGTTCAAATCCTAAGAACTATAGTATACCTTGTTTGACTTGTCTGACTGCTGCACTGTTTCTTCACTTTCACTGGGTACCATATTCCCATGATGCATATCTCTATACATGTTCTCTTTGATGTTAAAATGCTTTTTATCAGAATTACCATTCAAATTTTGTATGTCAGCTGTATAGTGATAATTGTCCCCTTCTTGTTCTTCTTGAAGATTCCACTTTAAACTAATAAATATACATGTACATTAAAATGAATTTGGGGTGAATATGCATCAATAAAAACAAATTTAGATTCAAACAGGCTTGGTAAAATAACCAAGTGATTTACAGAACTATTTTCTAACTAAAACCAACTTTCTCTTTGTTTTGTAAGAAACTGAGAGCCTGTTAAAATGACTAAACACCCTTCAGGTGTGGTTAATTTGGTTTCTTTGTCAAACAAGACAACTGTAAAGATGGCGATCACTGACATAAAATTAAATTGTGCTTCAGTACAGTTTATTCGCTGAAATTTATAAAACAGTAGAGGAATATCTTTGTTGGCATTATTCAGTTGTATATTTTAATATTTAGCTTGATGTTTGTAGACCAAATGGTGCACAAAATTATAAATTCTATTCATTCTAAATTTTTTTCAAAAATCCTCCCTAATATAATAATGTACAACAGTCTCAATATAATTCAGAACTTAGTACATGTACATGTATAGCAAAAATCATCACCACGGAAATGTTCTGAAATGCCAGTAATATGAATAAAAGTGATCATCAACATCCTTGTTTTCCATTAGTTCAAAAATAAATTATTCTTTTTATAATGTATTATTAAAGGTTATCAAAAATCAGGACAAGGGCATTGATGTTACAGTAGCATCCAGCTGTTACACTTTAATTAGAAAGGGTTTGTTTGAATTAACAAAATTATTTAGAAACCCCTCTCCTGCTTGCATTCACCAGATCAAAATCAAGTTCAACTTTGAAGCAACTAACATAACAAGGATATACAGAAAAATATACAAAAATTACATCAGAAGAATGTAAAATGGATTAATAGTGTTTTGAGCCCTAGACAATATTCTTTCACTTTATATACTGACATGGTCAGTTCTTGGGCAATGAAGTAAACATGAGTACCTTCAAACTTCTGAAATGAAAAGCTCTTATACTTTCCCTAAGGCCATAGGATTCAAACATAGGTGGTGTGCAGCACTGTAATCTTTAAGCCAGTGCATTACAGCACATGAATACAGAGACCCAGAAAATACTTGGGCATCTTTTTATTTTAAATGAAAAAAAATACAGTTTGTACTTTTTATGAGTGAACTGCATTCCATCTGTAAATCTGTAATTATTCTTGTCTTTTGGATTATAATTATCAAGTTCATGATACTTTGGACTACTGTCTGTCTGTTTTCTATCCTTACTAAAATAGTATAGAAACAAAATGATATAAGTTTGTGTACTATAATATGATAAGAAAGTAGATTTTAAAATACGGTAAAAGCTGAATTAAGAACAGTAAAACTTTGATAAATTGAAGTGAAGGGACTTTAATTTTGAGTTATCCAGTAACAACAAATACAATAGAAAAAAGTAATGACTTACAAGTTATTCATGATATTTGAGTTATTATTACTGCATACATTATACCACAAAATAGATAAAATTATATATGTACCAATCACTTTGCTGAGGATGTCTTCTACTTCCTTCATTCACCATGGCTTTATCATGCATCTGTTTTCTTGACTGTCTATCAGAATTCTTTGTCATTACTCTCTGATTCTGTTCATAACTTGGATCCCTTTGGTGTCTATTATGATGTTTAGGACTGGGAGAAGAACCAGCGTAAGTTTCTTTTGTATAACTCATATCAGGTGCAGTTGGCTGAGGACCTTGTGAAGTTTTTGGTTTTGTCATCATTTTTTGTGCATCTGGTTTTGTTGATGGACGTTCAGGTCGCTCAAGTCTTTGTAAAATTTGTTTAACACTCTATAAAATTTAAAAAGAAAGCTATATCAAAATTTAATTAATCTTAAAATAATGGAAAATAAAAGACAACTTTAAATGAATTGACAGAAAAAGGAATACTTTTTATTGTGGTATTAGTTCTTACAATGCTCTATGTATAAAGTAAATTCTTTCAATAATGTTAACAAGAAGCGTACAGGCCTTAATGCTTACCTGACAAATGCATCATTATTACAACATACACTAATATCATGACTGAGAATAAAGATGTCTGAATGATTATGTGTGATGAAAATATATCTGCAAACATTTCTAACAAAATTTTAGTACATAAATTTAAGAATGTATTGAATGTTAAAAACAAAAGTATATAAATGAACACAAACTGAATTCGAAGAATTGAATCAAGACCTGACCTTTAAACTTTTTCTTTATGACCCCAAAAGTACAAAAGCACCCACTCAATAACTCTTCCTTTCAAGTTAGATCAAGTTTGACCCATTAGTTTAACTCGAGATGTCAAAATTGTGAGTTACAAATGCAAACACAGGCACACAACTACAATGATTGTCATAAGCTCACATGGCCTTTTTTAACCAGGTGAGCAAAAATCACTTTTAGATGTCTTCAACCATTACAGGTATTTAAAATCCTGAGCAGAGATGGATATAGTTTCAATAACATACAACTTATATACTGGTATTACCTGGTCTGGTGGGAGTTGTAATATCTCCTTCATGTCACCAAATCTGAGCTTTCTATGTAAGGGGTCCAACTGCAAACCATATTCTAACAAACACTGATAAACCTGAGTTATATGCCTTGACTTCATAACAAGTTGTTCTCTTTCTTCCAAAATTTTATATCTTAAAGTTTTCACATCTATATGTCCCCATGGAATTTCACCTTAATCAGAAAAAAATTATACATCTGTTCTGTTGTATCAACAATCCTAATTCATTATTCATAATATGCCCAGTATTTAATTCAAATGTAAGAGAGTTTGATTTTCTATCTAAGCCAACTAAAATGAAAATCAATTTTAAAATAACTTTTCTTGAATACAAATTTGTTGAAACATGTAATTCAAGTAGCTAAAAAGTGAAACATATTTCACCAATTCAGTCCAAGTAAAAGATTTGAAATATCATATATGCATGAGTTAATATTGATATTTTCAAGTTTAAGGATTTTCAACTATTAAACAAATTAAGAATACTGTAGTAAATGATGGAGTTTAGTGAATTTATAAAGTTTGATGCTCCAGTCAAGATTCTTTCACTTATATCAAGTTCAGGGATGGTGGAGTAAGCTGAAGTACAAAGACAAATTACTGGCCTTTGTCAAGCAAACTGACAAACTTTCTCATATTAGAATTTGCCTAAGTGGTATTCTATCCTTGCTGTTAGAAGTTGCTGTGTTCCATATGCCTGCACTTTAAACCACTTTGCCAGAAAGGCCCCAAACACATGTATCAAATAATAAGAAGAAAACTAAATTTGAAACAATAGCATTATAAAAACAATAATGCTTGAATTCTAGAGTTAAACATGGGAAACAAAATAAACAAAAAGTTAAAAACAAAAAATAACAAACGCAATTTCAATATGACAAATATCAGGAACCCCAAATCAAAATGCAAAATTGGTTGTTTATCACATTTCCCAATAGGTCAGAGTTAAAAAATTGTAACATACACATTCTTGACTTGAGCAGATAAGGATAATGCTGTTCTACAAGTGAGTTTGAATATTTTTGTATTTATTTTTTACATTCAATTTGGTGCAGTTTTTAGGGGATAAAATTTCTAAAGAATAAGCTTAAAATAAGAACTCATTTGCATTATCATAAAAATTGGGCTAACAAAAAATTTGCAATTAAAATCTGGAATAAATAAAATTGGCTATAAATTAACTTTCTCTATATAAATTTCTCTATATAAACTTATCAGTCCATTCATAAACCTGTTTCCTTATTCAAAGTCACGGAACATGTGTTTAACCTGTAACAAATGTTAAATGGTTATACATCTCCTTTCTACATATCAAATTTGAACATAATATATTCTACCCAAAAAATATAAAGTTTACAGATACACAGATGGACATATTTGTGGACATATGCTTTGACATAAGTTGATTTAAGAATAGTTAAAATAGTAATACATTGTAAAAGCATAAATGTATAAAATTTAGCAGAAGTCTAAAATGTGTGTTAACAACATATGCATAGATGCACATGCAAGCAAACATGCCACATTTTGCCATGAGCTCACATGATCCTTGGTCAGATAAGCTGTAATTTCTTGTAAATGTTTTTCTGCTTCTTTTCATAATTGTTATGGCATTGAACTTTCACAAAATTAGACAAAAACCTGGATGGTTTAATTTCCAATGTAAGGGACCCTGGGCTAATCAGAACATTTTCTGTGATGAATTTTATTAATGTATATCAGGTGTAACTCGCTATAGAGAATTTCATTTGAAAATGAAACAAAGATCTGTCTTACAAATAAAATCAGGTTGGATTCTTGGCTACTTAACTTCATAATTTAAGCATATTACCATGTAACAACTATGAAACATGCTTTTTATTTTGAATTAAATTAATGTTTTGCTTTTTTACTACAAATTTAGATAAAATTTAAACAAACAGCAAATTTGTAAATCCCAAAAATGCTATTTTGACAATGAAGTATTTATAATAATTAATGAATTATTATTCGACTTCTATCATCACATTTCTAAATCAGTTTATTTAGTTTTAGTTATTATCATTCCAGAAATGTAAGAATTACCAGTAATGTCAATATGTGCCAAAACATGTGAAAAACTAAAAACTTAAATTTTAAAATCCAACAAACTTAGTAAACAAAACCAAGAAAATTGTAACTGTTTAAATAAACCATGTACAATGTATCATTTCCCAGATAACTGCACAGAAACTGTACATGTCTGATGCAGTGGAAGGTGGGTTTTGATTCATAACTTCTGGAGCCATCCAATTATATGCAGCATTTTGATAGATGTTTGTATCAACAAGGCTTCTTTTGCCAATTTCTGCTTTATTACTGAAAAAATACCATAACTGATCATGAAAGCATGAAAGATACAAAAAACAAAAAATTGCAGTAAAACCATAAGATACAAATATACTCTTCTTTAAAGCTGCATTAAGTTTTCCTCAAAAAAAAAAACAAAAAAAAACGGTACAGATCTAATCAATGATGTTCCTTATGAACAATATTACATTTGGTTCAACGATAAAAGCTCGAATAATAACAGAAATAACAATTTTCCAGAGAGATGTAACCTGTGGGATCTAATTTTAGAACATGGTTAGGTAAAAAAAAACCAGGTCATTTAAACACAACTTACAAAACTGTGAAATACGATAAATAAAACAGAGAATTCTATTTTATTTTGTCAATTGTCACTTTGTAAAAGGATACATAACACCATTGTGAATACATTTGGATATTAATGATGGACATTTAATACAATTTGTCAAATTTTGCCTTCGATTCATTGGAATTTCCATACATAATCACCGTTAAACATTGACCAACCTGTTAGAGGATTCTGTTTATTTACAGCAAATAGGAATGAAATTTTAGAAAATGAATCTCATGGATCGTGATTAGAAGTTATCTGTTTTTCAAAAATTATACTTTTAGAAAATCCAAAAAATTCAGAAAATTGAAAAACTCAATGCAGCTTTAATTACTTGAATTATAATATAAATTAAAATATGAAAGCCAATTGAAATATCTTAAAAAAATTTTAGTTATAAAGAACGTTCAAAAACAAGGCATGATAACACAGAATGTGGCCAATTTTTATAAACAGACATTGCAGAAAGGTGTCCAGTGTGGTTCTGGTTCACATACTTTCTTTTGGTCAAAACTATCTTACTAACATTACAACCAATTGGTCATAAACAAAAGAAGATTCTGACCTAATGAATTCGTCTTCTCACTTTACACACAGAAGTTTCTGGTTAAGTCGAATGTCTAACAATCCTTTTTGGAGTTTGTAGAAAACTTTAAAGTATCAAATTACCTTTCTATCATATACTCCAAATTTCCCAGTTTTGCACAATTGTTATTTACCAGATTTATTGCATGTGATGTAATATAACAATGTATAAAATTCTGTTCATGTATAAAAATCAAGGCATCACAGATTTGCTTTGTAATTTCAGAAATTTGACTTGTTGGCATCCGCTCCAGCTACAAATAAAATTACTATGGCATCAATTAATATAAACTATCATACCAAAACAATAAGAATATAAGGCTGTATATGTAAAGTTAAGGAATTACTGGTTAGTAAATTAATGCAACAGTAAGTATTGCTTTTAAACCCGATTTATAACCGAGTCAAAAAGTAAGATTTGTATTTAAAAACTAATACATGTATTACCATTAATTTATAAATCTTACAACAGTATTACCCTTTTATATATGGATATCACTATTAGAAACATAAAATGGTAAAATGGATATGGATAAGTATTGCTTTTAAACCCGATTTATAACCGAGTCAAAAAGTAAGATTTGTATTTAAAAACTAATACATGTATTACCATTAATTTATAAATCTTACAACAGTATTACCCTTTTATATATGGATATCACTATTAGAAACATAAAATGGTAAAATGGATATGTCTCTCTAATGACTCGAGGAAAATTATTTAGCATTTACCATGTTAAATTCACTAAAAGTGAGTTCTAATGCTTACAAGTAACCAAATATCTAGCATTTAAGATATTATTGCAAACTCTAACAGGCTGTTTTGATGCCAAGATGATTAAGGATGATACTGGTATATAAATAACAAAAGCACATAACATAAATCATGTATTATTTATTATTGTAAAATTATTTTGTAGTAACCTATAAACCACACAAAAAATACAAATTCTTTCACTCATACAGTCACTATATTTGTATAAAACAATATGAAGTACTTACTTGATGATGGAGATGAAAATACAAAGATCCATAATAAATGCTCTCAAACAAGATGACCATCCCATCAAGGTTATTGGTCTGACACACTCCCATTACACATAAAATATTAGGGTGCCTTAGCTTTCTACAAAAGAAAACATTTTAAGGCAAAAATGCCATATAAAGCATAATACAGTCACATTATGTGAAACCTTAAAATAATTACCCTTTTTTAAATTGCAACCTAACAAAGTTATGCCATAAATTTTGAAAGTATTTATTCCATCTAAGCTACATTTTCCTATAAAGCCTCATTCAACACAAAACTGCATTCCAAAACAAAGGATACACTTCAGGAAAAGTAATTAGGGGGAATCTAAAGTCAAATCAGAACAGATATTTGTAGCAATCAAACAAATGAAGAAAAGCAATGAAATCAAAGATGCCATTTTCTGCATGATTATAGATACACTTTATTCTTATAACAAAACATAGTCAAATTTCACATTGTTACCAAAGCCAAGAAAAACATCTACATTATCATACAAATGTAGAATTGACATTGCATTGAGAATTGTGCAACTTATTTCTTTTTCTTTTATCTTTTAGCTGTTGCTTTTCTAAACAAGAATTGATAAACTGGTACAATATGTGGCATTACATGTATTGATAAGTAGGATATTGAATTTGAGCTAGTAATCAAATTGTGTCAATATGTGGCATAACGTGTATTATGATAAATAGGATATTGAATTTGAGCTAGTAATCAAATTGTGGCAATATGTGGCATTACATGTTTTAAGATAAGTAGGATATTGAATTTGAGCTAGTAATCAAATTGTGGCAATAATTGGCATTACATATATTATGATAGTAGGATATTGAATTTGAGCTATTAATCAAAAAGTGACAAAAATATTTGCTCCAAGAGTGTAAGTAACATATCAGCACATTTTTTATTAAAATAAAATAGTAACTTCAATATTTAAGATAGTTTACCCCAAATGCTCAATTTCATTGATCAAAAGATCCACCTCTCCTCCAACTTCTGTCTCTCTATGAAGCCGTTTAGCAGTAATCTCAGTTTTCCTCCAGAACATACTATATAAAAAAAAAAGAAAGAAAAAAATTCTTTACCTTCAAATGATACTTCTCTTCCAGCTGAATTTTGACCTATGTTTTAGAAAAGGATTCAGGAGACTACATTTCGAATGAACTGAAATTTGCAGCAATATAGTATCCATGTAGTGGCACAATAATTTCTATACTTCTAGTTTGTGTATTTTATGTCAATACTTAATTTCGGCATTAGAATTTCATTTACCTACAATTTTATGAACACATGTAATATTCATAAAGTTACATAACCATTCATTAAATCACTCTTAAAAATGTTGCAAGAAATAGAAATTCACTACTGGTAACACCTTTTTTGCTGAAAATATATTGGTGTTTGTTTGAAACGTTATTTATACAGTAGTCAATAATATTTTCCTTTCATCAAAGCTGCCAGATTAGGAAGGGTTGATAAAAGCAGAGTAGCCAGATATCCACCTTTGTAAATGAACTGACAAAAACTCTCACATAAGGATTTGATCCAGTAGATTTTGATTGTAAACAAAAACAATAAAGGATTGTGATAAAATGTTTATGCAATGCCCTGTAGGTATTAAAATCTTTACCTTTCCATGACCATAAATGCTCCATTTTCATATGTTAATCTTTGAGAGTCATGTTTTAAGTTTGTTTCTGTGACAAGAGGAATAGTGCTAACAAATCCACTGGAGGACTCACCATCTAAATAAACCTGAAGTAAGTTAAATAAAAAACTACTACTATTTTAATTTGTTCATTGAATTAAAACAGTATTTTCTTTAATTTTTCTCCTCTTAATTTAAAGCTAAAATTTATTCCATTATAGTCTTAACTGAGTTAAATGAAATATGAATTAATAAGATTACATAAAATTTCATTGTTGTATCATCTACAGCTTTAAGCAGTTCATTATTTTCCAACAGTATGTGTAGGAAAAAAAATATAACACCTACCTGGCTACAGTAAACTTGAAACTGGAAGCTGTATGAGGAAATCTATCAGCAAGATAATATGTCTAGTATACAACAGTGCTAATCCACTTGTATTCAAATAGTATTTAAGCACAGCTTTGAAGTGGACTTCAGGAAACCTAGGTCTAAGATTACAGTCTTTTGTGCCACCTGACACAAAGAGGATAAGTAAGCTATGATTTTCAAAATATGGAAATTATATTTTCGGTCACAAACAACAGGTATTAATAGATTATTGTCTTCTTTTATAATAATTTTACCTTTCCAAATCCCATGCTTTGACAAGTGTGAATCTGATCTAAGCTTACATTTGGACTGCCCATTATTTTGTCTTTTATAAGTCTTATTACAGAATTGTTTCTCAAACTGAAAAAGACACAAGTTTGAAAATAAAACAAAATAAACTAAACAGAGCTTTAAAAGCCATACAAATCTAATCTTTGCAAATGCATGTACATGTAGTACTTTCTGAAAAAAAAATCTCAGCAGTGACTTTTCCTTAAATTACATTGTACATGTATATACATGTAGATTTGTTTCTATATCTTTTATACATAGCTCATAGGTACTTATTGCTGCCTCAGTTATTTAAAATAAAATACATGTACTTAAAAATTCCTATTTTTTTTATACATATCAGAATACTAGAAAAAACTGGTATTCTAAGTTGGTACTTAATGTGTACATTTGTATTACCTTAGAAAAAAATATCATTACATGACAAATATTCTTGAAAAGTTTCAATAATATTATTATTCTGTAAGAGAAAAAAAGTGAAATATGCAAATATCTGCATTAAAATATTTCCAGAAAATAGCTTATACAGAAAAATGCAAATACATTGTACAGCCACGACAGGAACATAAAAATGTTAACAGAAACCCCCAATTTTAGTTTTCTAAATGCAGTAACTTTCACTTGAATCTCCATGCATTGCGCTTTCCACATCCTCTGAATATGAAAAATATACATATCAACAAAAAAGTATATATTTAGTATCATCTTGTCACCTGTTACCTCTACTGTTATTTGTATGATAATCAACCCTTATATCATGACCAGATTTGGTCATAGCAAATAATCTAGTTTTTTCCAAAAACTCCAACATTTTAAGTCTTTTCTTAGGATCTGGTTGCAACAAAGCCCAATCTTTAGATGTTCTACCACTACCATCATGTAAGCGCAAGTCTCCACCAGCAGATAAAAGCTGCGTGAGTAGTCTGATATTTCCATTGTAGGCTGTCACATGTACTGGAGTTAAACATGCAATGCTTCTCCTAAAATCATAAAAATTCAAATACATGTAAATGTAAAACTATCAACACCAAGATCAAAGATGGCCAATACTGTGCATAGTAATTTAGTAAATAAACCTGCTGTATCTATTAAGTCATTATTTCAGCAATGTACAAGTAATGAATTGTTCTTAGAAGTACATCAATAGATAAAAGTTAAGAAGCAGTAGGCTTCCTTTTCCTAGCAGCGTAACATTTACTTTACCTAACTGAAAAATAGATGTGTTGGTAGTTTGAATCATGGTGTTTTATGCCCTATTGACAATTATATTGCTTATTCTGAGCTTTGCAGTTCTGCATGGGAGAAAAAATTAATGCAAGAGTTTACATTGCATTAGAAAGGAGAGGGATCAAACCAGAGACCTTCCACACAACAGGTGAGTGCTCTGTCAACTGAGCTACCCAGATCACTACATTTTTCTCCTCTTATTATTGAGTTTCCCATGGTCCTATAGAATATCTCACTCTAAATTCCCTAAGATAGAATTTATATGGTCCACAATTGCCAGTTTGACACTTCCGTGAGAGTCTCACTGGCAACAAAACTGTTACAGAAGAAGAAAAATACAGGATCAAACCAGGAACTTCCTCCCAATAGGCAAGTGCTCTACCAACTAAGCTACCCAGACCACTACAGAGTTACCACTGTCCAACTGAAGGTAAATCTTTTAATTTGCTCAGTTAAATAACTCTGATCATCAAGAGGAACAGTGCAGAATTTAATGTTTAATAGCTAACTTCATCTTCATGACTTCAAAACTGTATCTGAAGCTCAAGTATTGGATATTACATGAGTTTGTTTGATAGTTAAGGGCAAAAAATAGGACTTTGATTCAAATACATGTGATGTGCAATATAGTTTACACATTGGTTCTACATTTCTGTCAAAAGCATGAAAGTGAAAGTGTTTTATCTTCTCATGAGTTGAACTCTGTGTAACTTAACTGTTTGTATAATCCATAACTATGTTGTATATTAGTTGCGATATATTGAAAGTAATATTAAATTTAGTATGAAAAGGAAACGCTTTCATTTATCAATTAATAGGTAAGTAACAAAGATTAAAAAAACAATAATTCAATCCCTTTTCATTCAATATAACATCCCTGGGATCTTGATGGCCAATTGGTATAAATTGTGTGCTTTCAGATCACAGCACTTCTAGGTTCAAATCTTGCTTGGAAAGATCTTAGTTAGATAGTTTTGTAAGTATGCTTAATAATGGTCTGTGGCTTTCTCCAGGTAGTTTGGTTTTCTGAACCATTCTTAAACTGACTGTCTTGATATATGAGTGAAAGAATCATGACTGGATCATAAACAATACTACTACATTCTCTCCATTAATATAACATCCATCAATAAAATACATATACTGTGAAATCATCAATTTTCGTGGTGTCCAATTTTCATGGTTCTAAGAAAAAATATCATTTCATGGGGGGTATGAATTTGTGGTTATGACCGTAGTTAATAATGTGAACTGTATGTTGTAAATACATTGTCTTATGTGTTCAGAGTTACCTGATTGCTCTACTTATTTCACTCATGCCGTCAAAAAGGTACATTGTTCAAAAACAATTATATTAAACTATATCAATGACATGTAAATTCATGGGTCAAGGTGTCCATGAAAACAACAAAAATTGGGCCACCACCAAAAATTGATGATTTCACAGTACATGTTTATAATTAATATATATATACTCATTTGGATCAGCTCCATATGACAGCAGGATCTCTGCAGCGCCACTTTGATTTTCACTGCATGCACAGAAAAGAGGAGTCTGTCCTCTGTCATTTGGGTAGTCAACATGAATACCTATAAATGTATGCAAAATATAAAAGCTAGAATGTATCCCGATTCCCAAAATAATGCCGATCTGACATTATACTGATACCTATGGGTAAATAAAAGACTTATATATATTGTTTCCTTTTTTATTCAAGATGCTTGTTGGATGAAAACACAATTACTCAGAAATGATAAGTTGTCTGACATGAAATGCTTTTATGACTATGCCTAGTGAAAGTTTTCCTAATACAAAATGCATCCCTTAATCTTTTAGATACAGTGAAATTTCTTAAAAATGTTTTTGGTCTGTTTATCAGGTTATCATGAAATAATTTTTCTACAAATTATTACAGATTGGTTTGTAGCAAAAATCAATTCAGTCACTGATATTTTTGTTTTTCTGCATTTTCCCATTTTCCATAGTTTTAGAGGAATGTCATGTATGTGACTATGAATGCCACTGATTACATTACTTTTTGTATCAACAAACATGTTCTTTCTATTATGTTACATGTCCCAAATCCACCTTTGTGATTTTGTTTCTTTCACAATAGAATCAGCATAATAACACATTTCAGTATTCATGGTGAAAATAATCCCTGGCTTTGAACTATTGTTAAATTATTTGTTAGAGTTGCAGAATGATATGTTTTAAAAATAATTCAATGAAAATATAAAAAATTTACTGTTCTGAATGATGTTTATATGAATACCACTCCTTTGCATGACAAACCAACCATACTAAGCTAAAAACATTATTTAGTTTGAAGGAATTGTAATATTGACTACAAATGCTATTTCAAAACAGTGTAATTGTAAAGTGTAACACATTTACATTCCATCTAAGAACAAGCTTCCATGCCATAAAAAGAAATTCACATCAATACAAGTTAGAATTTGAATTCAGTTCTTCTACCCACCTCTTCCAAGAGCTTTTTTCAGTTGTCTTTTATTACCACTCCTTGCCCCATTATGAAGTTCAGCACCAAGATTATCTGAGCTACAAATATGTCCAAGCTTTATTGGAGATATTGAAGCCTCAGCCATATCAAAATCAGCAAAACTTTTTCTAAAAAAAAAAAATTGTTAGACCAACTATGTTGTTAACTTGTTACAGTGTGATAGTATGAAATGAGAGGCATATGGGTCTTAACATTCACCTGAGAATATGACCAAAATTGTTTGCAAAGTACAAAAACAATAACACTAATTAAAGAAACAATTAAATTTTTTCTCAGTTTTGACCCCAATGGCAATTACTTAATCAGAAATATCAAGCCATAGTTTATTTATAACTAGCTAAATGATTAGCAGATGATTAAACATTTCAGTGTACTTATGCAACTTGTGACCTTGACCTTTAAACCCTAACCTAAAATCATATATAGATATTGTAATACCAATACCTACAATATTCAAAGATAGATGCATCAAAGAATGACTCTACAGATAGATATGCGGATACATGTAAATGTTTCGATAGATTGATTGTTTAATATATGCTAAGGGTATAAAGACAGATGGGTAAATGAATGAATGGAATGGCTAGAAATAGTCAAGTTGCAATGATTTAAAAACTCTATTTATAATGTAGTATTCGTGCTTTTTATACTGCAGGATTATGACTAACGAATCTTCCTTTTATCTTTTTGTCCTAACTTTTACGATATTGCCTTTATAGATATGAGAGAGAGAGAGAGAGAGAGAGAGAGAGAGAGAGAGAGAGAGAGAGAGAATTTCAACATGGTTCCAAAAATCAAAAATGTTAAACATTTTTATGACTGATAAGCATATTAAAAGTTATACCTTTTTGCGATGTGAGATAATGCTTCTTGTAACTTACATGTGCAGTAGTCTCGACTCTCTTCCATGTGAAATATTTACTGCAGACGACTTTACCAATAATTTTGAACGTGCAAATACCCGCTTTCTTTTTCTTCTTTTTGCATATCCCTCCAAAATAAGAAACGCATGGGTTTAAGACACAGTTTAAAGATTGTATTAAAACGGTCTATACATTATTTTGATTTTCTCATCTTTATATTTACCTTTTCTGTATATATCCAAAATCAAATTACAGATCTATTTAAAATCATTTCTTCAAAACACTCATACTGAAGTACACACGAATGTGACGTCAGTATGTTGTAATGACGTCATCGATACACAGTGCTTATTTTAAACATGGCGTCCAAAGGTACTACCATAAAAGAAGCATTAACAAAATGGGAAGAAAAGCATGAATGCAAAGCAAGTGAAGCAAAACAAGTTAAACTTCACGGACAGTACCCTCCAATCGAAAAAATGGATGCTTCGTTATCCACGTTGGCATGCTGTGAACAGTTATCACTCTCTACAAACTGCATTGAAAAGATTGCAAATTTGAATGGCTTGAAAAACTTGAAAATTCTTTCTCTTGGAAGAAACAGCATTAAATCACTGACGGGGCTTGAAGCTGTTGGCGACACGCTCATAGAATTGTGGATTTCTTATAACCTAATCGAGAAGTTAAAAGGCATCAATGTCCTGAAGAAATTAAAAGTGTTGTATATGACAAATAATTCAGTAAAAGACTGGAGTGAATTTGGAAAATTGGGAGATCTACCAGTTCTGGAAGAGCTAGTGTTTGTCGGTAATCCCATTGAAGAGAAGCATTCTGTAGAAGGCGATTGGCGGGACCGAGTTGCTGCTAAATTGCTCAAATTAAAGAAACTTGATGGTGTACCAGTAATCAGACAAGACGATGACCAGGATTGAACTTTTTTGCTAAAGATTCAGTAACTTAATGGATGTATTTTGGTTGATCAATCATTTGTAACTAAATAAAGATTAATAAATATCATTTAGACATTTAACATTTAAAGTGTTTTATGGTAAAAAAGATAAAAAAGAAAGATTTTCACCTATCCCATTTAATAAGAATTAACTTGTTTTTCGAGATTTTCGCAAACCATTTTAAATAGTTAAGTTATGAATATTCAACTCAAAATAAAGTAAATACGCCAATTTTCCAATTTTTGCTGGTTCAGTTATTGTCATTCATCCAAATGTGTTTCAAGACATGAACACATGGGAATTTCACGTATACGCTTTTCATGTGGCTTAAGGTGTCTCGTCGCTCACTAATGTCTTGGTACAACGCGTTCATGCTCAAAAATTCTTAGTTTTATTGAGTCAACTTAATTGCAGAGCCACAAACATACCTCGAAAACATTTTAGTCATAGCAGTGCATACTAACGCCGCCGATACTTCAGATGAGTTGGTAGAGCGATTGCGCAGAAATTTGGAGGTAGCAAGTTTAACTTAAGGCTTACTGTTCCTTTTCTGAGCTGAGCATTAACAGTTGTTGTTATTCTTATAATGTTGTTTTAACGTCCCATCAGCATTTTTAGCTATTCGCAACGAAAGCAAGGTTATTAATCTATATGGATTAAACTAAGATGACTCATGTTTGTGTCAGCAAGTAAAGTGTAGTAGCGCGCTCTCAGGGCGACTTTTTGATAAAGATTAAAGTGCTACCTCACCGACACCGAATCAGTATTATTCTGGCACTGAGCGAGCAAATCGATAATCTGTCGTGATTTTAAACCCACAAATTCCCACTCTCAAGGCGGACGTTCTACCACTGAACCACCGAGAAAATTAAGACCGAGTGATAGTCACATCTTTTTGATGAGGCACTAATATCATGGTACTCTTTGCACGATAAAGAACAATCTGCATTATACTTAAGTCACTTTGCAACTTTAAATTTTTACAACTTAACATCTAATTTCGTTACACCTGAAAATAAATGAAATATAAAGGGACGTTTAAGTTGTTTTCTACGAGAATCCACTTTGTTCAAGTCAAAGCGGAGATAGTAAGGTTTTAAGTAAGATTTATATTGACCAGTAAATAAACTGGTGTTAGATATTGTGTTTAAGAACCTCTGGTGTAAAATAAGTGAGGCAGTTCCATAGGAATATCCTATAAAACAACTTCATCATGAACTGAATATAATTCCAGTCTAATAATTAAGTCGTCCTAAAATGTATGCTCAATTCTTGTTCGTGGATGCATTTGCATGTAGCTATTATAAATATCCCTGGTCAAATTCATTGAAAGGTGGTAAAATTACTTTTTTGACAGGGGGAGGGGGCATGCATTACAATTCGGCAATACAGATATTCGAAACCACATATGATTTCAAAAAGGTTTGGTAATACACACTTACCAAGTTTTAACATAATCTATAAAGCATCAAGAAAAGAACGTTGATTAGGACTCATTGCTGGAAAACACTCAGAAGTAGGTCACCCTGACCTAGATCAGTTAAAGGACACGTTAATGTTCAGAATCACCACCACAAAAGTTTTATGAACTTACGTCGTATGGCATTGACACTGAAATGTAAAAGATTATTAAATGCCGGGAAGCACTCATAAGTAGGTCACAGTGACCAAATTATGCCCCTTGACATATGTTTGGAAATCTTTTTCATTGAAAAGGCTTTCACATCATGCGCCTTTTAATTTTCAATATCATGTCAAGTATTTAGAAAAGCACTCAGAAATAAGAAACCATACTAAGTGCTGGAAAACACTCAGAAATAGACCAAAGTGACTTAAATTTGTCGCAGGACACGTTTTGGTTCAGAAGCATGAAACTACGCTATATGGCATTAAAACTATCAAATGAATGGAAGATTTGTCCACAAACCAAGTTTTATGTTTTTGATACCCATTTTTACATGTATTTGTTAAGTCAATGTCACATTAACCAAACATCAATTTAGATATACTGTATAGTCCATTTCACTCATGATCAGATTAAAATGCATTATGGAGCCAAGTTTTATAATACCAAGTTATATGGTAAGGAAAAAAAGAGAACAAATAACGAAATATTTCCATGAAGTCAGGTGCGCCAGATTGATATATTTGCAAACATTTTGTGAAGATTTTAAGGTTCTTGTTTGAAAATTAATGAGTTTCAAAATAAATAAATAAATCACACACACACACACACACGTTAATTTGTAAAAACTATACACTACTCCATCTAAGGACCTTCCACACTAAATATGGTTTCGTTAATAGTTTGAGATTTTTTTAAAAAAAAAAAGAATTAGCTATTTATAGCAGCATATTTGCATACTATGCTAATTACGAATAAATTGTAAATGTGAGGGAAAGTCTCGCTACAAAATGTTAAACGGCTATCCATCTACTCTCCATTTATCATATTTGAACTAAATCGGTTGCTAATTAAACTTGTAATGACCATTTAACATTTTTGCTATTTTAGCAAAGGCGGCCATCTTGGATGTCGCAAGAAGTTGATTTGAACAAACTACTCCACCTAGGGACCTTCTACTCCAGATATTGTTCCGTTTGGCTCAGTTACAATACTAATCCCAGATTTCGGAAGCCTGCATCAATTACGAATTTCCCTTTTCAAATTTGGTTCCATTTGCCAAGAAGTTTCAGATGGTGATTTTCGAATAATAGGCCTAAAATATTCTCGGTTTATTTGTACAGGAAAATTTGGTCAAGTAAAATATGTTGGGGAAAAAAAAAAAAAAAAAAAAAAAAAAAACATTTACTACACAACTGCTTTATACGCAACAAATTTGGACCAAGGTTCATAAATGAATGTCTAATTATTCAACCATCCTAAATCTTGGAAGTCTATACTGGATACAATATTTTGTCATCAACCAAGGACCTTCCTTAAAGTTTTAGTTCCATCTTGCCAAGGAGTTTCATATTGAAATATGCTTTAAATATTTTAATCGCTATCAGCCAGGACAAAATCCATGGCAAATGATTTCAAATAGGTTTAGCAGCTTAAGAATGAGTTTACACAGACATGCTTCGCTATGACACAAACTCAGCAGAACATCAAGTTTTGCTAAATCAAACTAGTTGACTAAGGACACTTTTACTTTGCTCATTCCAGGGTTCCTGATAGAGATTTGACTCACCACGATTAAATGTGTTGGTTCAAGAACATTACGATGAATCCAACAAGCAGCGTCTGAACTTCATCTGGATTTTGTGATCTTTAAGTGTGTTATGGTTCTATTCTTCGATGTCTCAATAAAACTTAAGTCTTACGGCAATCCTAAGGGATCACAGCAAGATAGTGTTAACAACTACAAATTAGCGTGGGACCTTTATATGCATTTATCTGCTTGAGACACTAAACTCCATTCCAAGATGTCGCATTATCTGTGCAGATTATTATATTTTTCTACTGCAAGGCCATACTGAACAAGATACCTCTCAAATCGCTTCAGCGATTGCAGAAATTTACACCTTTGAAATGTGTTTATTACAATGAAGATAAGATTGAAGTGATCTTCAAAATGACACCTTAAATTTTTTAAACATGTAACAAGAGTTATTTTAAGTTTGCCAGATTTAAATTCAGGAAAAAACTCAGTAAAGAAATGATTGCAAAATGTGGACCTTGACCAAGTTGTCTTAATCAATACATCTATTGTGAATATCAATAACTAAAAGGCAATCCAAAAATACAGAAAATATGTAGCAAATGCTGTCTTGGCTACCAAGATCATGTAGTTTGGTATGTTCTAAGTTGAAAATCTATCAATTTTTTCCCCGTCTCAATAATAACATAAATTCAATTTCATGGTAAAGTTTATTTTAATACATCTCAAAGCATGCTACGAGCACAATATATACGTCATGTCAAAAATGTTATCTCTATCACTTTGAAGGATAAAAAAAGCTGCCCAATCCTAAGAATACCAAGTGCTTTGGCTAAACTCTTCACCTAATTCACATTATTGTCATTATCATCATCTTATCTAAATTGTCACATTGGTCACCATAAAAGCAGTAAGTACATAATTACAATAATAATAATTATAATAATATAATAAATGGAATTACAGTTTTCGACATGGTCGTCATAATCTTAATCCAATATCAATCAACATATGGTATATATATGAAATCAATAGCATCACATGACAAGTACCTGCTCCATCACTTTGGCTTGATGAGCGGGAACAGACTTGTCTTTTAAATGGAATCACAATGCGCTATATCAGAACTTTATGCCATTATAGATATTACATCATATAAATCCATCTGAGGTGAAAGAAAGAAGACAAAAAATTGAGTTTTTCAACTACTTTTTCTTATTTATCACAATGTACAAAAAATAAAATGCTGCTCTCCTCAAGGAAAAATTGAGAAAACTACAGACTGGCACTACTTAAATTAGCATGATTAAAGTTCCCATCACCCAGGTCCATGTTGTCAGGGGACATAACCAGATCATTTTGATACAATGCCGTAGGTAGGATAAATACACAAAAGTAAAAAAACAACTGCACATTTAACAAAATTATGCTCTATAAGAATGGAAGTCTGGATGTTTGGGCGGCTTTGTATACTGACACAAACAGCAGTCTTGTTGTTTGTTGATAATTTTTTCTCTTTTCTCTCGATTTTTCTTTCTTTCTTTTTTTTTTTTAATTTTCATTTTTAATTTTTTTTTTTTTAAACTTTTAAAAATTTTTTTTCTTCTTTTTTCTTATATATACATTTTTTTTCTTTTTTTCTGGATAATATAAATTCGAGACATTCAGACCATCATCTTTATAACAATACAAACAAACATACATCATAACACAAAAATAATAATAACATTATCATTAACCAACTAGTCATACATTCATACTTGCAAAAACATAAAACTTTGTGTAACATTTATAAGTGGGATAAAGTTTTATAATTTTTTGTGGATGGTGGGTTGTAACTCTGAATATATATTATCACCATTTAGCACTAATACAACAGGCTCAAGTTGCTAGACATACCCCATCACATGGAATCACAGAGGCCCACATACCACACAAATATAACATAAATTATACAATTGATATAGTCTCTTTTAATATCACAGTTTTTCCCCGTCATAAAAGACAGATTTTAATCTGAACATTTTAAAAATAAATTCACACATACCATTTTGATATTTTTATTATTTTTTTTTTTTATTTTTTTTTAATCTATATCATAAATTATTTTGCACTCTACCTCAGACATTATACAAATATGGCAATTTAAAGAAGTCATGACTTATCAACATATTAAATAAAAGACTGATACAAACATTTATTTGAGGTTATTTGTGCAGATAATAAATGACTTTGACCCTATAAATATAATGGTTTTGCTGGGTGCTTGGTAGCACTTGCCAAAGCACCTGACAAGAACAAGGAATTCTGAAAGACTTGAATACTTCATTTGAAGTATGAAAAATAAAATGTGCCTTACTTCTATGAAGCAGTAAGCACCAAAAGTATTTGCATCATCTTTGGCACTAGGCTGGCTAACCGAACACCCAACAAACCTCAGAACACATTTGATGCTTAATAACTAATTACAATAATAATAATAATATTAATATTTATTATGGAATACTGCGACACCAATTCTGACTAACCCGCATAAAATTGGAGATCACACAAAGGGAGACAACAGCTTAGCTTACATCGACTCCCCCAACATATTGCCAAGCAGGGCGTTGTGTTCATCAACTCCACTACCTCCCCAGAGTCCTCCTCCACTACTTGATGTCCACATATTAGCTGGGTAACCTGGAGCTACTGGGACTTGTGTTTGTGATGAGCTCCAGGATCCCTCATTACGATTGCTTTGTCGGTATGATAAGGAATTTTGTTGTTGTGACCACTGACTAGGTTGAGCAGGAATAGGACTTTGCTCCACAAATCTATTTGCTTCAGCATCCGAAACAAATTCAGCAACTATCGTTGTATTGCCTAGCACACAAGTATTGAGAGACTTCTGTGCTTTCATGGCTTCTTCTCTGGAATTGTAACGAACTAATGCCTGACCATGGTGTAAAATCAAGTAAAACCATACCAATGGACCATGTTGAAGACAAAGTGTTCTCAAAGTAGATCCATCAATCTGTAATGAAATTTAAAGCTAATGATAAATTAAGAAACATTTAAGCAGTGTGGCATATAACATTTTTCTAAAAAAGGATGTCTTCACAAACACAAATCAGTTGAATGATTTTCAACTGAAGTATGATAAAAATCGACCAATCACCTTGATACATTTAAAGCATTAACTAGATTAGTAAGATAACTAAATAGAGTTTGCAATTTTCAGTTTATATCAAAACATTGAATAAAGAAGTAACTACTACTACTAGTCAATTGTCAAGAAATTTGCTTCTGTAAAATATAAAAAGCCTACAAAGGCATAAAATCAAAACGAATGTGCAAAACAACTATTTTCAAATTGAGGCAACTATAAATGAATTTTACATCCAATTTCATAACTAGCATGTTTAGGTCCCCATATTTTTTAAAGTATCATGCCAAATACAGCTTAAAATTGGATTGCAACATACCTGAGGTGTAAGATTTCTCAGAATAAGACACGTGGAAACATTATTTGGCATGCGGCTATCCCAACCTGAATTACCTGCAATGATAAATAATAATTAAGTTCCCATGATAATAATTTCTTCATGACAATACATCAAGACAATGTTACATAAACATTTAAATTTAAACAGAATATATAAAATGATACAGCATGCACAAAATTTCCAACACTGTTTGGACCAAATGAAATATTCAAATTTAAACAATTGTTAAGTTACTAATTCCTTACAAAAGCTAAATATGCAGAGGAGCGGTTGCCAATTCTAATCCCAATTTAAGATCCAGACATGACTGCTGTTCTCAGCATCAACCATTATATATTTAAAGTGGACACTGAATTCTTTAAAATGTTTCTAAAACCTCACAATGTTTTGGACATTCTTTCCAAAATTCTTTGGACACACTTTGCCTACCATTAGTACCATTAGTGACCTTAAAATTAATTGCTAATAAATTTTTTTAACAAATTTATTGATGATGGTACAAACCTGCAGCAGAAAATGCAGAATTATCAGTCTTGGGTCCAGCCCAGGAATGCTGACGATTAATTCCACCAGACCATCCTCCTCCACCAGTATTACCACTGCCTATGGTTTTGTTGTTTGGAATTAATCCTGGAGGCGGACGAGAGGTATTCTTTGGTATTGGTACTCCCCACACTTCATTGGAAAATGAAGTAGGGATACTGTTGTCTCCACTCCATTTTTGGGACGCATTTTTATTTGGATTGGTAGACCAAGATGGGGACTCCGATGCACTTGGAATTGGCTTTGTCAAAGATATGAGGTCATTTTCTTTCACAGTGCTAACACTAAAACTACGTGTAAGAGAAAAGCTTCCTGGTGTGATATGTGGATCATCTTCAACACTTTTAGTGCTGATTCCCTGCCATGGTTTTCCCGGGACAAACTCTGGAATTGAGTCATTAAGTAATACTGAGGTGGACGATGTTGTAACAGGACTGTCTTGAGATTCCTTACCATCACTTGCTGAACCGTCTTTATTGGATTCACTGCTACTTGATGTGCCAATAGAACTTGGCCAATTTTGAGATGCTGAAGTTGTAGTGGGTGAATTTGACCAAGTCAAGTCACCACCTAAATTAGTGAGACCCAAGCCAAATTCAAGATTTGGTGTTGAACGAGACTGTGGTATACCTGGTTTTGAGCCAACAGCTTTATTCAATTCCACAGAGCTGTTTTCTTGTGTTGTTATAATGTTATTATTTGTTTCTTTCTCAGAAGGACGTTTCCACTGACTGAGTTTGGATTGCAGAGGTTGTGGTTGTTGCTGAGTTTGTGATTGACTGGTTTGATTTGTAATATTAAGGTTTGCCATATCAGTAGGCAGAGAGGAGATTGGATCCATTTCTTGAGGAGGTTGTAGATTTGAAGATTGCTGCTTGATCAAAACACGCTGAGCATCAGATATTTGGCGTTGATATGTGAGTATTTGCTGTTTGATAGCATTTATTTTCATGGCCACTTGTTCAAGTTGTCGTTGTTGCAGCATAGGGTTCTGCCCCATTTTGTTCTGTTGAATAAGTTGCTGAGTGGTAATTAATTGTTGTAAGCACTGCTGATGCTGTAATAGCTGTTGTAACATCACTAACATTGGGGGTGGAAGTTGCTGATTTAAAAGTTGAGGACTAATTAATCCAGCTTTCACAGCCAGGTGGAGCTGCTGTAGGATTTGCTGCTGGGCCATTTGTTGTTGCACAGCTGTTGCAGCATTAGGTAAAATTTGCCCTCGACCAACTATGCCCTGAGTAGACTGTAGAGGAGGGGGAGGAATGGAGGAATTGGGCTGTTGCTGCTGTTTAAATTTCTCTTGAATGATTCTTTGTTGCTGTGGCATAATACTGACATTATTATTCTGCTGACTAGACGACGGTAGACTAGGTCCCTTGTAATTGAACTGGTTTGGTATTTGAGCATTTTGGAAAGGAGTATTTTGCATGGAATTGTTAGGCACATATGGATTGCTATCCAGTTGAGTATCTGCTGATATGTCTAAATTGTCTGTTGCACCTATGTCCATCCCAGGCAGTTTGGGTTTTGCACCATCATGGAAAACGTCCATATCATAGTCTCTCTTTACAATATTAGCACCTTTTTGTTTATATAAATCAGCTAAAAATACATAAGAAATTTTTTTAAGAAAACAGTTAATACTTTGATTGATTGAATTGGGTTTAATTTCCAAGACAAGAGGCCCATGGGCCTTAACACTCACCTGAAGATATATCCAATATTGTTTGCAAAGTGCAATAGACAATATATTAAGGACAGAAACTTTAAAAGTTTTCTCAAGTTAAGAACTCCCACAAAACTTAATCAAAAATATATCCGCTCACATTTCATTTATAAGTAGCTTATATAATATGCATGAAGTAACTGTAGTGCAATGAATAATTCCCAAATCATTAATCAATTTCAGTATACTTATGCAGCTATGACCTTTGAACATATATGACCTCAAACCATGTATGATTGTCATGTCAATACCTACAATATTCTAATAAACATGCCTATGCATGAAATTAATAGCTTTCAAGATAATTAATAATTTTAGTATTCCTATGTTGATATGACCTTGACCTTTGAACATATAACCTTGAACCATATATCAAAATGATCGTCATGTCAATACCTACAATATTATAAAATACAAGCCTATACAAAAAGTTAGTAGTTTTCAAGATATAGTGACAAATATATAATTTTTAGCAATTTCACTGCTCAGTGCCTTACAATTTCCCCATTTTGAGCCCCATGGCTACCATTTGTGCAAATCTGAAAATAGATGACCTAAGGATGTTATAAATGAAATAAGTAAGGTATATCTCTGGTACGTTCAGAGGAGATTTTTTAAACTTTTTCACTATTTCCCCCCTTATGGGCCCCAAGGGGACATAACTCCTTCATTTGTGCAAATCTGAAAGGGCTTCACCCAGGCATGATGGTTACCAAGTTTCATTAAATTTGGCCCAGTGGTTTTGGAGGAGAAGATTAAAATGTAAAAAGTTTACACATGACGGACAAAGATGGATAGCAATAGCTTCATCTGAGCTTTCAGCTCAGGTGAGCTAACAAGAATATTCCACTTATGTTGAGATGTCGCCAGCTGTAGGTGAAATGGCAGAAAATTTTACCTTTGCATTGTGTTCAGGGCAATGTGCAGGAGGAATTTGTTGGCATGCCGGGCCTACCACGTCATGGGTCATTGGTCTCATATGAAGAACCCCATGACTTCATTTTTGAATGCTTGGCAAAGAACAGTCACTACCTACCTTCAAGTCTTGGTCAGATCCAGTTAGGGTTTGAATCCTGACCATCTAAGCTTATGTAGTGGTACAAGTACTTTTTATAACTAAACTTTTGCCATTTTAACTATTGAAAATATAGCAGCATATTCAACTCCAACAAATTAAAAGAAATTATATTAAGTTCAAGGAACTTATAAGTTTACATTTCATTCTGTGAAGAATAAATCGGCAGAATATAAGTCATAAACTGGTTTGTGTATCTCAAACTCTCAAGCCAAACTAAACCATACTCCATTTATATACTGAATAGTCAGACATCTTAGAACAAAGCACAGGAAGCAAAAGACGATAGAAAAATTACCTAGAGCATTTTGATAGTTCATGTTGTTGCTGATTAATGCATGCTGGGCTTCATCTTTCTGCAAAAGAAAACAACATAATTTATATGAAATACTGTCTGAAAAAAACTTTTTACATCTACCTCATACCTGTGTAAAATATTGTTCTAAAAATGTGTCAAAGTATTTAGAAACACACACACACACACACACAATTTCATTTGTAAAATGCCCTAATATAATTTTTTTTTTTAAATCCAAATCTTTTGTATATTTCAAATTTAAACAAAATTGGTACAAAGACAAATCTGTTATGATCATTTAAATGCATTTATTATCTTGGATTTTAGACATTTATGTTAGATATTATACTTTAATCTACACCACCAAAGGACCTATTATACCAAAATCATTAAAATTGGCCTAGTGTTCAGATGAGCTGAAATTTTAGACAAAAGAAAGGTTTTTTTTAATGCCATTAAGTCACTTCTGAGTTTTTTTTAAAGTTTTTTCTTAGATGAGCTAAAATGATTTAAAATTTTAATTTTGTTTAAAAATAAATAAGTTCCAAAAAAAGTAAAAGGATAACAACATCAGCAATTGTAGGAATTTTACAGTAAAGTGCAAATAAGGTCCTAATCTTAAAGTATATCAGTTTCAAGACCAATACTCTAAATGAAGCAAACAAAATTTCAAAATATATGCAGACAATAGCTGTCAGAAACACCTATGTTTACCAACAAATTTAACCTTTAAACTTTATACTATACATATATGGTAGGTAATATGACCTTTTTTCTTTTTAAAAAATAACTAAAAAAATATTAGAATATCACACCTGAAAACCAATTTCCATCAATTGCTGTAGCATTCTACTTCGCATCTGAGGCTGGTTTCCACCTGGAAATTTGTTAAAGCCCTGTAACATGAAATTAAATGCAATATTAGTCCCAATTTTTCAAATATCTGTATTTGAAATAAAACCCAAAAACCATTTTAATAATACACATTACATAATGTAAAAAATATGTACAATAAATAGAACAAATATAATCCAAGTCAGAAAGAGCAGAACTCTTCAAAAACAAACCTTGCATCATCAATAATGTTAGTGAGAATCAATCACATAGTTATTAGTGAGTTCAGAAAGTACCTTGACAATATTTTTCTTTCCCTTCCACCCAGAGGCACTGCTCCAAGAAGAATTATTTTCCTGAGAATTATCATTCCAGGTGCCCATGTCGGCATCATCCCAGTTACTGGAACCATCATCATTCCACATCATATCGTCCTAGAAATACATGCAACACACACACAACTATAACTTCTTCACCTTCTCGAAAACACCATTCACAATATAAAACAAAAAATATGGATAATATCCAAAAGGGAAATTTTAAAGGATAAAAGCAGTATAAAAAAGAAAAGAAAACCAAATCACCATCAGCATAGCCAATTTGACTAAACTTAACCACATACCATGGGTAACAAAAAGCTAAATCAAAATTGTAAAAATATTTGTAGAAGCAACATACAAATGGGAAAAAGATATAAATCTTCATGCTGTTAACAGTATTGTGGACTATGCCTTTATGGTTATGTATAATTATATTAAGCCTAAAAATTTAACACGATATGGTCTGGTTTAAAATTGTGATATTTTTTTCTTGGTGGGGGAATAAAATATGAAAGAAAATGCATGCACAATTTACTTAAATGTCAAATTGCAACAACATCAAATGCTAAACAAACAAAAGGATTCAGAAAAAATATTTAGGTAAACATAAAACATCTTTATCACACCTACTGAGCGACAACAATGATGCTTCTACAAAAACTAACAGCAATACATTTACACAGCACTAGCATATTTACATTGCAACATGCATATTTTAGATATCTGGATGACTTTCTGTCTTCAACATTTTCAATTTCCAATAAAAAAATTTTTTTTACAAGTTCTGATCTTTCTGACTGGTAAACATCTTATAAATATTTAAAAAATAATACACAAATACTTACAGTCCAGATGCAACATACAGGACTATGATTTGGAACCTGCAGGAGAAAAGTTCAGGATTTATTGGAACCTGCAGGGCATGGGACAAAAGAACCTTTGATGGAACCCATGGGACAAATTGACTATGCTGACCAGATTTGGCACCTTTGTTGTATTGATTATGAATACAAAATACCTGCATACTAGCTTAAATTGATTTACAAGTCGATAGATTTTTCTGAAGCTAGAAATTAATTTAAAAATCCAATACATTTTTCTCTTACGATTTGTAAATTTTTAGACAGGTAACTTCAGAGTAAGTTTTAGTTAAAGTCTGGATTTAAAAAAAAATAAAGTCAATGTTCTTACAAATTTTTAACAATCTATTAACCCAAAGTTAAAATAATTGTTAATTTTCAACAAGATTAAAGAAAACTGTGACCGTGAATCCATGCAAAACAATTTGTGCTAATCAAAATGAATTCTCATGCTTTCCATTTTTCAACAACAGAACTGTTTTCTTCCTTCTCCATGGTAACTAAGTGACCTTGCCAAGTAACTGGGGAGAGTTAAGTGCCAAATTGAGACTATTAGATGACCACAAAGGAAGTCTGCTGGGTCTGGCAATTTTGTAGCCTTACCTTATTATAATCAGAATGGTTCCAAATCATGTCCTTTTCTCCCCAGTTGAACTGAGTTTGAGATTTTTTGGGATTCTGATCAAGTGGGTTGTTCCAATTCATATTCCCATCCTGCCCCCAGCTGTTGGAGATGGAAGCGGATTTGGGGCCCACTATATTGGGGTTCCCCATCCCCTGTCTTACCTTTCTAGGATCGGCACTGGGATTCCATTCCTCTCCCCAGCTGGAGGAAGAAGATGTGGAGGGTTTAGGTTTCATTGGACCCACAGCAGGATTCCATTGACCAGGCTCACCAAAACCACTTGGTGGTCTCTGCTGAAAAAATAGATATAAAATCAAATATTGACAGCAAATTCATACATCTGGAATTCTTCAGATTTATTCCCCGACTTCTTCTTCCTAATAATCACTTTCTGCATTGTAATACGAAACAACCGCAATCAGTCTTAACAAAGTAAGCAAATCATAAGTATAATTTTGTAAAATAAAATTTTTTTATAAATTAAGTGATATGAAAAATTAATTATCTGAATATCAATTTTAGCATTACAACCTGCAGCAAGAATAGTTTGTATAATTATCTCATTACAGTGTAATTGACTGAGACAGAGCAGTCTGTTTTGTGCAATTAATAGTGCAACAAGTTGAATAATAATGAAATAGAAATGGAAAACAATTAAAGGCAATGTAAGACAAGGGAATGTGGAGAAAAATATAAGCAAGTACACAGATGTGAAAAAAAAAACTTCTATAATAACCAAATCATGACAGCATTTCTGCAGTATTTCTGTATATTAAGTGAAACAAAAATATTACCTGATTAATTCCTCCCCAATGACTAGTTCCATCATCAACTTTACTACCCATATTTGGAGAGCCTGGATCACCCCATCCTGTACTAGACTGTGGTCGTACTCCTCTTGCCATTGGTGGTGCATTTTGATTTGGAGGCCCATTCCAATTTTGTGGTGGTTTTTGTGGTTCACCCCAGACATAAGTACCATCTGTTCCAGATCTGTTTGAATTTCCTTGAGATCCATCCCATCCAGGGTTCTGGTTATCTTCACCCCATGTAGAGATACCACCAGAGGTATCATCTCCAGCTCCAGGCCATGAGCCGGTCTCAGTTTTACCTCCCCATTCACTGGACTGATTGTTTTCAGTATTTCCAGCCCCAGATGCAGCACTACCTCCCCATGGAGCTCCCCCTGAAGCTTCAGCTTGTTTCGGTGGTCCATTCCAAGAATCTCTGTTGTCGCCTCCATCCCATTGTGACCCTGACCTTTGACTGGGAGTAGCACTATTCCAGGCACCAGATGTAGGTTCCTTGTTTGATTCCCAAATGGCTGTGCCATTGTTATTATTCCACATATTGCTATTGTTTGTATTATTATTATTACTGTTTGCTTTATCAGTAGAACTGCTAGAAAATTTACGCTGAGTCTTTGGAGAAGTCTGAATTTGATCCCATGCAGTATCTTGTCTAACTGGTTTTTTGCCCCATCCTTCGTGACTTTCGATTGCTTTCATTATTTCCCTGTCCTTTTCTGTGGTTGCTGATGGCACACTTCCAGCAGTAGCACTTTGATTAGAAGTTGTATTTGAATTTGGATTATTTGGTGGCAAACCTTTTGTGGCTGCCTGTGCCCAGGTAGTTTGAGATCGTGGTTGATTTGAATTTGAAGCACTTGTAGGTTGACCACCTGGCCACTGAGGGGCACCTTGCTGTGATGATGGAGTTACAGGTGATCCCCATTGAGAACTAGAAGGAGGTGGGTTACCCCAATCACTACTTGTGCTACTAGGATTTCCAGTTGGCCAGCCAGTAGTAGTTTTAGTTGCTGTATCTGAGGTGGTTGCTAAAACACCCCATCCACCTGCAGATACATTATTTTCAACAGATTTAACCTGTCCATTATTGCCACTATTGCCCTTGCCTGCATTAGCTGCTGCATCACTACCTATATTATTTGCACCAATGGGACTTGCTCCAGAACTAGTAGATCCCCAAGCAGAGTCTGCAGTTGACCTGGGGAACCCAACACTTTGAAATGCACTATTACCCTGCTGCACAGAAGATGGATTATTGATTGGCCCTAACTGTGAGACAGCTGTAGACATTTGAGGTCCATTTTGTTGTTGAGAAGGAGCACCACTTCCTGGCACAGCACCTTGCATATTATTTCCACCAACATTGCTGCCTGTGACTGATGACTGAGGAATTTGCACTGAATTTTGTGGCCTGTTCCCTCCCTGACTTTGATTCTGTCCCTGGGGGAGGGATCCAGGGGCACCCCATCCAGCAGATATCCTGGGCGTTAAATTTAGGGAATTTGATAAATCACTTCCATTACCAGCCATACTATTAATACTTTGCATATTATGTCCTTGGTTGTTCATAGAAAGACTTGGGTTAGAGCTGCCCCAGCCCATGGCAGCGGATGAACTGGGTGTGGTACCAAGTCCAACACCCCATGTATTTGATTCTACTCCATTAAAACTAGAATTTCCACCACTCCATAGACTGGAAGCACTTTGACCTTGAATGGCACTTGACCCTGACGTGTTAACTTCTTGACCTTGACTTTGTCCATGGTTACTAGATACAGATATCACAGATCCTGACTTTCCGGAGGCATTGTCGTCATCATGGTCAGAAGCAGTTTCAGAATGATTGCTGCCTCCAATGGAAGGCCATGCCTCCTTGTCATTTCTATCTACAATGATATTAGGTGGTTGTTGTCGTTGCCAATCTATCAATTGGTCATGAGAATTCTGGCCCCAATTTTCCATATCACGGTTTGTCCCATTTGCTGCTGCTGTACCTGTAATGAAAATTTTATTTCATTTAAAAACAATATAGTCAAAAGGATTTTAAAATACCTTATTTGTAATAATAACAGGTTAATGATGAAAACTGACTACAGTGAAATGGAAGTATCTATATCCTATGTAAATAAACCCCGATGACTTGAACCTCATATAACCTTGAACCTCGAACTCAAATACCCCCTCTCACTAGTACAATTTTTGAAAGAATAAATTCAATGTAAATTCAACTTCTTTGGCACAAATAGTTTTTTGATGACAGCATGTGGCCAGCTATTGTAAGCAAAACACAAGCTGAATCCATATTAATGATGCCGTCAAGAGAGATAGTGAAAGAAAATAAGAAGTCATTAACCTGAAAAGGCCAAAATGTTCAGTTTAACTTGGGATTTGTAATTAATGATATATTCCCAGATCTTTATTTTTATAATCTGATTACAACAAGTGGAGGTGATTAATCAGTAAAACACCCAACTTACCCAAGATTCTGTAAATTTACATGTCAATGGAATGTCAGTAGAGCAAAGCTGTCGTTTCTTGGGAATTAGAATAACTGGTAATAAGTGTGCTAAGTATTGTTTTTATCTATACATGGGCCTTGTTTAGTCTTGCATATTCGATGAGAATAAAGTAAATTTATTTTCTATCACAGCCTGTTGAATTTAAATGAACTGTCATGTTCTAAGCTTGTGGTCATTAAAACACTGTACAACAGATTGCAGGTCAACATTTTATCGTAAGAAGAAAGTTTGAAAAACATTTTCGTGAATCGCGATATCATAATAAATAATAAAATTTTTAATTGGACATTTCATTATTGATTTTTTTAAATACATTTACATTGTAAATTTTGAAGATTCTTTGACTATAATGAGCATGGAAACCTGAACTTCAGATCTTATCTTGATCATAAAAATTCATGAAAATAGGACACAATGAGCAGAGTGGAGTAGTAGTATTTTACATCCTAATCAAAATTATGTAACATATATTAAGGCACTCAGTTATGAGATGAAGAAACTTGGGGGGAAAAAACCTCAGACCTTTGACAAGTGGAATGATAATTTCTTACACTAGTACAGTAGATTCCACTTAATTGCATATTCCGGTTAATTGCATATTCCGGTTAATTGCATAATTTTTCTCTGCACCAAACCATTTCCTATTTAAATAATGTAAAAAATTCCGTTTATTTGCATAAACAAAAGTCTAAATTCCGCTTAATTGCATAAAAAATTCTGAAAATTATGTGATCTTGGTCTGAAATTTCACGATCACAAATATATTTGCCGACGATGCAAGGTAACCTCAAGAGGTGTTTACATTATATAAACATGTGTACAGCTAACACCAGGTGAGATATGAAGCCAGTTAATTAGTGTTCACTTTGTAGAGTAGTCATTCAATTGGTCTGTCAATACGCGTTTGTCAGGAAACGTAATTAATTATGTTAAACCAATTAAAAAGGGCTATGACAGGTGAAAAATTTGTAACCGGGTCACACAAGTTTTATAACGATCTTTTTTAACTGAAATTTATTTCCATTACATTTTCTAAACCCAGACATGATTTTACTGGAACTTCGTTGCTGGTTTTTTTTATAACAATGATTAAATAAAACCAAAAACATTTTTTTTAATTAATGTTTTTGTTTACATGGTTAAGGAATGTGTATGTACGTTGACTGTTATCCCAGAGCAAGTTTGATAACGCGTATTTACAGTTCTTTTAGCGTAAACTCAATAAATCATACCTCAATCAAATGCTTTATTCTTTATTTATTATTTCCTCTTTAAGATAAACTGGTTGAAATCATCGTTTACGGCTGAAAACCCTTTATGTAGCAAGTTTGTCGGTACACAGATTCAACATCAAAGACATTTTTTCACTTAAGGAAGTGACATTTTATTCATTAATTTCATTGGATCAGACCTAGTTACACATAACAACGGGAATTTCCAATTTATGACTGATCGAATAATAGGTCAATAAACAATTAAAATATAACTTTGTATAAAATAAATAACAAGATAAGACATCTTTCAATTTATTTACACAAATTCTGTTTGAATTTAATTTTACCAGACATCGTGCACGTTGTCAAGCAACTGGATTTTTTCTATGTCACTTTTAAAAATAGATTATCGTACCGTGAAAGGGAGATAACTCGAACAATATAACTCAGTGCCATGTGCGAACACGTGGATTTTTAAAAAGAAGTAAATAAACAAGAAATACGAATATCGCGAGTGTTAAGCAACAATGAATTAAATACCAACAGATGTTCCAGTTACATACATTTTCTAGGATTAAACACAGATCGATGGTCTGCAAGAAAAGTCCACCTACATGTATACCACATTTTGGAATCCCATGTAAATACGAGGTTTAAAACGATCAGCTAGAATTTTAAATCTTTATTTAGTAAAGAAAATATACTAAATAAATAATAAATATTTTTTCAATTATCTTTAATTATTTATTTTTTATGTCAAAGGAATTACAAATTTTTTGCTGTTTCTACAGTACACTGACTTTGATGTCTACTAAAAAAAAAAAAACGGCCTCACCGGGTGTATCCGTCAATCGATCAGCTAGAATTTTTTAAACATTATACAAATTAAATAAAATAATTTTTTATTTTTTTTATTCTGAATTATTTATTTCATTTTTTAATTTCAAAGTAATAACTAATTTTCTGTTGTTTCTACAGTGTTCTATGATGCCGACACAAGTATTAAACTGGCCCCAACCTATGTATCCATCAATCAATTGTGCCCAAGGGGCATTTTCGGTTATTTGCATATTCCGCTTAATTGCATAAAATTTTCTGACAAATAGACTATGCAATTAAGCGGAATCTACTGTATCTCTATTAAAGTATACTATTGTGAACCAATTGTATGAACATTATCAAATCCATTGTTGTCCAAAATACCCGAATAAGATAAAAGAGTAAGAACAAAAAATCTAGAAGTGTGAACAATATTTAATTAATCTGAGACACAAAGAGATAACTTACCACCCATCCAACCACTTCCAGAAGCAGGTGGTCCCTGACTCCAACCCCCATCATCTTCTTCCCCCCAACTACCACTGGCATTCCATTGTTTACCCACACCAATAGGTTTACCTACTAATAAAAAAAATAAATAAAAAACTTGAAATAATAAAAAAAAATGTTCAGAAGTATTGATCGATTTATTTTTATTATTTTTGTTGTTGTTATTATTGCTTCAAAGCAATTTTTACAGAAATTGTTATTTTCACAAGAATAGTTAGGGCTGTTCCATTAAAACATATGAGGTACCCGGGGAAGGCACTTTTGATTTTGGGTAACCACCCATAGAAGAGAATTACAAATTCTTATGACCACCCTTATATGCAATTTTCTGCAATTTACAGCCCCCCATATAATTTATTTATTTTTATTTATCCCAAAACTCTTACATCCTCATATGGCATAAATGGATATATTAACTTGAAACTTCCTCTGCCGACATTCGCGCAATCTTTATGCAAGTTCCTCGGATGTTTTTTTTTCACTACAGCTTAATATCCGAATGTTTTTGCATACAACACCATTAGTTGTTATTGGTGTCAGTCACGAATGCAGAACAAAATTGAAAACAAGGGCAGCTACTCATAATTTCGATTATCCGGTCTATTCGTCCTAAAATATACTTTGCCCTGTTCACGTTTCGTCCTGGAATCATTCGCCCTACTTTTAATATGGTTTTATTCTGTTATCAATAAGTTGATTTTTTTCAAGATGTATCTTATTTTAAAATGCAGAGATGACTTCAAACTATTATCCTTTACAATCAGTTATTTTCTGATGGAAAATCTCTTGGGTTGAACAGACCTTAGGATGAACGGATCTAAGATGAACATACTCGGGGCCGGCGAAAGTGTATCCAGGGCAAATTGACACAGATTTCGTCCATTCAAAAATGACTGTTTTACTACAATATGGAACACTAGAAATTACCAAAATTTTAACGATAAAAACTACTGGCGAACCCATAGACTTATATTTAACTTTTTGAAGAGATTACATTAGACCAACCACCCATAGATGTGTTTTATGTCCAACACAACATACGATAAATTTGTTTTTCCATTCTGAACAGACTGGCATATATTTTTATTAAATTGCCGTCCCCAGGTGCCTTATACAGTATGTTTTAATGGAACAGCCCTTATACATATTATTATTTAAATTCACTATACAAAACTAAGTTGTTTACAACTATAAGATACATTTGTTTGGTATACAGGCACAGAATTTGTAGATTAGCAGAGAACTTTTAAACTTAATATCTCTTTTAAGCACAGGTACAGTCAATAAAGAAAAAACACGGAAAGCATAAAAGTTATATGTTAGGCCAGAATAAATTAATACCTAGATTTTCATCCAATTTTTTTTCAAATGGGGGCGGGGGGACGGATTTTATTTTTTTATTTTATTTCTCAGCATTAACTTTGGCCGAGCTTTCAGACACCACAATACCAGTCTCATCTTGATTGAATTCAATATACGATCCCAAAAATGAAACAACATCTCCGACTTTTGTGGTAGGATTACACTTTGTCAACTCGTGTTTTGTGCGACCAACACGAACCGTGATTCTTGAATTCAATGCGCTAGCAACGGGCATCTGATGATCGAGTTTACCACCTACAAAGTCGTTATATAATTCCATTAATATCATGGTGTCTGGAACTTGACAGCCATACCAGTGATTGTTTTTTTTAGCCTGATTTTACAGTGGCTATAATAAATACCATGTTACAACCTGTGAATATGCGAAACATGCTACTTTCGTTTTTGAAAATTCGTCTGCAACTTGAATGGACACCATTTAACTTCTACGTATTATCCTATGGCTCATGGAGCACAAAACACTCTACTTTCATTGTTATAATGCAGAACTCGATCGGAAACCAGTCAGATTTTACTTATTACCTAATGGCTCATGGAGCGAGCAGACTTGTTATAAAAGCCGGAATTGAAACCGGACACGGGTACAAAATCCGAAAATAAAATAAATCGGGGCGGGTGTTGAAATAGGGGGTGGGCGGGGATGAAAATCTAGGTATTAATTTATTATTGTTATTATTGCCTTACTTTGAAAATTTATATTTTTCTGTATAACGAGAGTGAAATTATTTAATACTTTTCATTTTTGCAACAATCCAATCAAAAACTATCTATTAGGGAAACAATCGAAAAATAAATACAAAAATGCAATACAACATTTCTTGCATGAAAAAAAAAAAAAAAAAAAAAAAAAAAAAAAAAAAAAAAAAAAAAAAAAAAAAAAAAAACTGTCAATACATATTGTAAAAAAGTTATATAAATTCCATACCATCCATACCTGGCTGCATCCTCAATAATATTTGGCACTTTCAGTGATAAAGTAAAATTCGTTGCTTAGAGGCAGAAGCCTCCTGCGTACTTAGCACTTTCTTGTCAATAAAACTGAAAAAGAAACGTTTTAACATTGACACTTTTAGAACGACAAATTGACACCACCCTGAGCTTTCAGTCTACTTATTGAACCTTACCAAGTACTTGGAAACAAGTTCATTTTTGACACTTGAATCAATACTAGAACGATTCTAATGAATCCAACATAAAGAGCTTGATTTATCCAAAGAGAACACCACCCTTATTTTCAACCTGCTACCATAAGTTAGAGATTCACCGAGGATTTATCAATTTTCTGAATTTTTTTATTTTCTAAAAATGTATATTTTGAACAAGAATTCCACAGTTGTAAATGTCATGCCCATTAGTTTTTGATTGAATAGAAAATACATTACTTTAACGTAAACATTCACATTTTGACATGCCGCCGCCATCGACACGGAAATAACACCCCAAGTCTCATCTTATGGCGTTGCCAGGCTCGACAAAAATAGATATTTCTAATCACAATCCATGAGGTTAATTTTCTAAAATTTCATTCCTATTCAGTCACTTGTTCAATGATTGTTATTATAAGCTTGGAGCATGTGCAATGATGTACACAGACTTGAATGAATCAAAGGGGAAACTTGACAGATTTCATCAATTTTCTGTCATTAATATCCAAATGTACTCACAATGGCATTAGTTATCTCTTACAAAGTCATCAATGACAAATTTAAAAAATTCTGTTTCATTTGTCATATTTGTTTTGGTAAGGTGTGTTTAAATGACCCAGTGTTTTTTTTTTATGTAACCATGTTCTAAAATTAAATCCCACAGGCTACATCTTGCTGAGAAATTACTGCAATTTCTATATTTATTTAAGCTATATCATTGAACCAAATGTAACAACATTATTAGGAACATAATTAAGTAGATCAGCACCATTTTAATTTTTTTCTAGGAAAACTTAATGTAGCTTTAAAACTGATTAAAATGTTAATTTAAATAATTACTAGCTAAATTTTATCTACTTTTTTTTAAAGATGCCTGTATGTAGGATACACTAAAAATTAAACTTACCCTGAAGAATGCAACCTTTTTGAAAAATTAAAAGTACAATATCTGTTAATGCTACACTTTAAAGGAATTTCCTTTATCTACAAAGAGAAAAACACAACTTTAGGCTAAACTACAAATTTATTTATGATCATATAATCTTTGTTTGAATTAATTTTCAAATACAAGAAGTAGTTCAATGCATTCACAAAGTATAAATGGAATGCAATTAAGCAAAATAGTAGATGATGCTGTGTAAATTCTATGAATAACGATTTTAGAAAATGCATTGTTTTGCGACATTTTTATTCACCATATATACCATACCAGGCCCCAGTTTCACAATCATTCTTTAACTAAGATTTTCCTTAACTTGAATCTTACAAAATTGAAATTTTGATTATTTGATTAATTTTGTTGATATTTAGAAATTTAAGGTTTAATTTGAAGATCACTTAGAGCTTGTAACATCTATATTTAGTTTTATCACAAATGTTCATTTGTAATTCACACAGAGATTGCCAAAATTTGTAAGATTTAAGATAAGGAAAAATCTTAGTTATGGAATGATTGTGAAACCGGGGCCAATTATAAATAAGGATGATTCTGTAATCACAAGCATTTCTTTTAAGCTTAAAGTGAAATAAAGGGAAGAAATTACAAATGTATCAATAATTTAGAATTATCAGCACCCGATTTTGATTTATCCATCTTTTCTCATAATGGGTTATTTGTTACTCTGTAAGTTGTGTTAGTACAGCTACTGCATAGTGCTGGTGCTATATTCTCTCTCTCTCTCTCTCTCTGTGTGTGTGTGTGTGTGTGTGTGTGTGTGTGTGTTAGCTGTCTTTCAGTCTGATAATTGAAAGGTAAAACAAATAAATTAGATTTTTGGATCTATAATTATAATTATACAGATTATAATTTGACATCAACTCAGGAGCACCAACCATTTCAGTTTAAACTTTTATATTACAGTCAAACCTGTCTTTAGTGGTCAGCTGTCGGACCAGGCCAAAGTGGCCACTATAGACACGTGACCACTATGGACAGGTTTGCAATATTTCGGCAAATTATCTCTCATTGCATAAAGATAGACTGATTGATTAAAAAACAAGTGTGTGTGTGTTTTTGTTTTCTATAAATTCGAAAATTTAAGAGGTAAAAAATAAATTGCAAATTGCATTTAAAAAAAAAATTAATTATAAGTGAAAAAAATGAGAAAAATGAGAGAGAGAGAGAGAGAGAGAGAGAGAGAGAGAGAGAGAGAGAGAGAGAGAGAGAGAGAGAGATTTTATTCTATATATATCACTGCCAAATTAAAATAAAAACTTCAATTTGATCGACTCATAAATTGCCGAATTTCGGATATTATTAACACGTTTATTTTCTTATCTAATGACCTCTACCCTGTTTTTCAAAGTTAATGCTTTTCTCTTTGGCGCTGACATGATGAAAGTAATAAAATCTACCATCGTTAGTCTTATTTTAAAAGACTTTACTACTCCAATGTGACTCCCACGTGTCATGGATAAATACCAGCAATTAACTAGCGGTAATGTTTAATGTGGAGAATTTGACTTATACTCCTTTGTCGGTACCGTTGACAAGCCGTCCACCATTGTTTTGATTAAATTAATCAACGGATTAAACCTGTCACAGAGAAGCCATGCCTTGGCTTAGATATATCACATGTAAACAATTTTTCATGACCAGGAAGTGAAATAACATGTTTCCATGGGAAATAACTCGACTTCCGGTTTTATGTTGTTGGCCGTTATAGACAGAAATTGAGTTTAACCGGGGCAGAAAATAGTGGCCGTTAACCACATTAGACAGGTGACCGCTATGGAAAGGTGTTTTATATAATAAAATGACACGGGACCGGCGAAAACTGGTCGCTATATGGAGGTAACCGTTATGGACAGGTGACCGTAAACACAGGTTAGACTATATTCTAAATAGAGATAAATTTAGATCAAAATAATACATACCTTTTTCATTAGAATATCTGTAAAATATAGTTAACAACAATCTGTAATGATAAAGGATATTTTTGCTTTAAAAATATGTGTAACTTACTAACTTTGACTATAAATCATTAAATAATACCAAATAAAAATATTAAAAATATTTGTTAATAAAGACGAGCAAAAAGTATTCAGATATTTTTAAAATTCAGAATTTTATAGGAAATGATTAATTTTTAAAATTTTCAAAAATTCTCATTTTCTTGATCAATTTTAATTTTTGAATAAATGTCATTGTACTTATCATCAAACTTAATTACAATCCCTATTCTAACAACCAACCATTTAAAGTTTGCTTTTTATAGCAATGTTTACAATCCTGTATTAGACTTTAGACAAAAAATAACGATAAAATTCATTTTAGCACTAAAAAACCTCCCATACTAAATTTGGTGTAAACTGACCAAGTGCTTTGACAATTTACCAACCACTGATGAATCTATACTACCAGTGAAATATAAAAAACTGTTCCAATACTTGCTGCATGGCTTTTAAATTTCAATAGATTTTGTGTATACTTTTCACAGTATAACCTGTTTTAATAGGCCACTAATGGGACAAGACATAGGTGGATGCTTAAGACAGGTGGCCTTTAAAACCAGGTTGTTTTATATATATGATATGAAATGAAATTTTTGTCATTATAATACATAATAAACATCTCATGCAAAATAATCTGTGATTGTTTACTGTTATATGGATTTTAATAACATTTTGGAGAGAGAGAGAGAGAGAGAGAGGAGAGAGAGGAGAGAGAGAGAGAGAGAGAGAGAGCAGGTTAAAACAGAGTGATTAATCAGGCGAAGCCATCTATATATAATAATGTCAATTAACAAATGTAAATAGACATTTGTTTATTATGAGTAGAAGTTAGGTACCAAAAGAAGGATAACCTGCTACTGTCAGTCTTAATGTAAGGTGATATCGCTAAATAAAAACAATTTAATGATTAAATTTTAATTAAATTTCAGACTTTTAGAAGCTATAGAATTGGTTTCATTTAAATCTTTTGTAAATCGCAAAGATTTTTAAATAATTAATGAACTGATTAGTTTGATCCATCTTGCTGAGGCATCTTTAAACCACTCTCTGCTTAATACATTAATTTCTTCATTACCGGTCATATGCCTTTACTGTTTTTGTCTTGACCAACATTACTTTCGAAATCCCCAATAAATTAGGATTTTCTCTATACAATATTCAAAATTTGCGTCCATTGGACATTAAATTTGTCTGTTTACTTTGGGGGTTGAAAATCCAGATTTGCTTTTTTGATAACATCAATTTTTTTCTTTACGTGTTTAAATGTTTAATGTTTATTAAATTAGACAAAGAAAAACTAAATACTTCTCAAATTATTTTATTGTTCTTACTTATAAATCGACTTGACATTGGATACAGCTGAGCAATCAGCTTAACATAGTATCATAAACTACATCACTAAGGGAACCAAGTCATGTGACAATTATCACGTGATACCATCAAGGCAAAATGGCTGTCTAATCCAGCAGCTGGCAGCTGACCACGTTCCGCAGGTGACCATTTATTTCAGGGAAATATATAGTAAAATTCATTGGGCAGGATTCAACCTGACTACTATCTGCAGGTGACCGTAATTCCAGGTGACTGCTCAGGCAGTTTTTACTGTATTTTAAAAAAGATATCTCAGGAAATTTGGAATTGTATTAGCTTACTCAAGTATTCAATAAGGAGACCTAGTAGAATACAATATATAACAGAATTTTTAGTCTTGGGTTTGAGCCCAAGCTTGGTAACAAGGTATATACATTAGCAAGACATTTCATTTTACATTGCTCTGGTCTACCCAATTACTTACATAAATACTAGCCGTAATGCTAGAGAGGTCTTGTATTCACAGCGAGATAAGCAACTAAAAGAGAAGCACAGGTGCTATATAAAGCTTATAATTAGTGCCAAAGTATCTACAATATTCTTCATTTAGATTAGTTCTGAGGTTATGAGGGCTACATAACTTAATAAAAAATACTGATAAACCAGTGATTTTGATATGGTTTTTAAAAACTACCCCCACCTTTCTGATTGGGAAAATTTGGACCCTTTCTATGTCACATATTACGCTCAGAATTTTGAAATTCATTGCAAAGATTTGATATTGTGACAATATCTAACATTTTTTGTCTGTCAGAACAGTTTTGGACAACTGGATTTAACTTAAACTATTTGATTGTGTGTCACTTTTGCCTTTTTGGGAATTTTAGTTGTTAATTGGGAAATTTTATTCTTATTTCTTTAGGGGAAACTACCTTTATTTGGTAGTAATTTTAGGCAAACAAAATCACTGTAAACATAGAACTTTTTCATAATTACCTCAATTGACTAAAACATTTATATGATTCTGTCTCCATATACCATTTGTATTGTCATAAGATTCATAATACACAACCAATAGCAACAAATAAATAAATCTGAAAAAGATGATTATAAAGTATGTCACAATTACAAAGAATAAAGCTAATACAGGTAACAAAACTAACATATTTGAAAGAATATAAGATTTTTTCCCCCTAAAAAATCGGTTAAATAACACCAACAATACAGCATAAGATGGGACTTGTTTCCAAATGTTTTTTGAAATTAAATTTTAAGACATTTTGTCATTGTTTTGATGAATATATCCTTTACAAGTATTAAACATGAGACCCAACTGACCTGAAATGCTCACCTGACAAATAATGGCTTATTGGAATGTTATAATTTCATTTAAAACATCAGACATCAGAGATGACCATAGAAGCCATTGTTGACATCAACTTATAAATGCATAACTTTTTTTAACATCAACTTATAAATGCATAACTTTTGAAATTTTAATTAACCAAATATTGTTATTCTTCTCTGACAATAAAAACAGTGCATTGCATTGATCCAGACATGCTTGTAACAAAGCTACATTTCAATCTGCCTGTAATTTTGGAATAGGACACACACACACACACACACACACACACACACACACACACACACACACACACACACAGTACATGCACTTACTGTTTTATTTTGTGCACTAAATTTAGCAATCTTGCAATGAAAAGGTTCTATTACGGATGTTATTTATGAATGGGTTATCAGAATAAAATCCATATACAAGTCTCTTGCACAACTTTAGATTTTAAGCCTTCAGGAAAGTACACAATAATTCTAATCCCAATATTAATATATAGGCAAAATAAGGAATTATTCTGGCCAGATAAAAATGCCAGTAGATTAGAAAGTGTACAAAATACTTGTGTTTTAATTTTTGCATGGAAAAGAATAGAATAAGGAATAATGACATTATCAGATTCTGTAACAGTCACTAAATACATACCTCTTAGTTTCAACACAATAATCTGCAAATGAAAGAAAGAAAAAAACATTCATTGAGTCTTTTAAAATCAAAATGGAAAATTTTAAAATTCAATGAAGTCTAATAAATTAATTTTAATTGATCTACTATGTAGACTGACGAGTTTTATAAAATGCAACAGAACACTTTCGATACTTCACTGTGTCCATATTTTAATATGACCCATTACAGATCTTGAAAAAAATATTTTGTCATATGAATGTAGATTTTTGAATATTCATTTACACATATTGACCATAAATGATGAAACAATTCATTTACTTCTATCTGAGTAGATACAACAATTATTACAAAAATACACACCTGAGATTGTAAGTAGGCAGTGTTAATATCTTCACAATTTGGCAACTAAAAGTTCACACTAAAATATACAAAATTATACATGTATGCATGTTAAACAAGAAAAAGTTTTTGTTAGTCCTTTTAAAAAAAATCATGCCTCTCCTTGATTACACAAATGTTTAATTTCACTTTGGAAACACTTCCTTTTGTACCCTCCACTAAAATCTAAACTGAAATGGTCTGAAAATGATACAAAACAAACCATTTTGAACTTTCCTTTGAAAAAATAATTTTTTCAAAAATTTACATAGAATTTAATGGGTAGAGGTACAAAAGAAAGTCTTATAATGTTTGTACACTGCAAGATAGCTTTTTTTTTCTTTTTCCTAAATATATTAGTAGGTCAACAAACTGAAAAATATTTTACAGATCTGCATCATGTTTACACCACTCTAATACACAATTTTAAATAATGAAGATTAATAACCATTCATAACAACTTTGCTCTGAAGTTTTAACAATCTAATGGACCTTAGCATTTACTTCCACACCTCTGACACTACTTCGGGTGCAAAAACTAATATATGCTTTATGCCAATAACAAGTTTTAAGAGATTTCTTTTATCTCAACAGGAAAAAGCAACTTTGCATTTCTACAACAATGCTAAACCTCTCTTTTTACTTTTGTTAAAAGTATTATATTTGGCATATCTTGCTTCATTGTTGCAAAAATTTAAACTTTATGCTCATTATTTAAAAACTTACAATAAAATAAGCCTAAGCAAAGAATATGGGTCAAAGTGATCCATGACCTCTTTGATTGAACACAGAATATTTATCAGTCTTCACATTAAACTTTTCACAGGTCAACAAAGCATAAAATCTTGGTCGAAGTGACCTATAATCAATTTAAATTGCATAGAACATTCACTGATACATAAGTCTCTTGACACTATAATCAAAGAAAAGCAACATATTATGTTGTTACTCGTAATCTTATTATTATTATTATTCCTTGTTTCTGACAGATTTTTCAGAGACATCTCCTAATAAGTTTCTTATCCGATCAGGTTGAAGTTTTGTCAACTGGTAGGGATTGACCATGGTCAGGTTTCTTGTTCACCTTTTTTCAGAATTCGGAAGGACTTAGGAGAAATCTGGTTAAAACCATGGAATACCAGAAAGTTCTTTCTTTCTTGGAATATCCTTTGTAATTTCGAGCACCACTTTAGCGAGCTGATATGCAGACATATACTTGCTCGCAAGATAAAATTCTAGTTGAAATAATAATATTAATCTTAACTGGATGGACAGTTGGTAGCAAACACATAATTCTAAACCACCATCTTCAACTTCATCAATTGAGGAGATAATTTACTGAGTATCAACTGCAATAAACCCTTGCATTGTGTATTTAACTAAAGAATCTTGGACAGGACCAGTTAATACTATAATTAAAATATTACGGACAAAATTGTAGTATGCTGAAAGTGCTGGGGTGGTGGATAAAACCTGTGTGTCTTTTGCAATCTTCCTAGCATTATGATCTGAAAGGTGGGATTTGAACCTATCCAACAGGCTGCAACCTGACAACTAAGTCACAGACATCTCCTTTTCCAATATGATCTATCAGTGTATGGTGGAAAATAGTTTCTTGATCATATGAATTAACTAGCATTACCATAAACTGCAGCATAATGAAGTTTAATTAATATGCTTATTAGCTTCTAGTTAAAAAAAAAAATCAGCAATGCCATGTAAAACACTTTAAGATGTCATACTTACTATATATACATATAGATGACAGATACTGTAGTAAGGCAAGATGAGTTAAGAGTTAGATCTTTGGATGATAGCTACAAAAACAGAAGAAAAAAATTAAGAAATTGACAAAATGAAACGTTTAAATAATCAGTGACCCACCTGCAATATGTATTGTATGAATTTACTTCAAACAAAAAAAAACATTGTGCAATCCACAACAAGATAATTAGTTTTTACTCAAGACAACTCACTCAATTACTTTCACTGCTTTTATACCCCTATGATAGTATACTAAAAAAAAAAAAAAAAAAAAAAAAAAAAAAAAAAATTGGAATTTGCTCAGCTGTCCTTTGTAAAAAAGGAATTTTGTGTCAATCATGTTTTAAGACAAAAATTAAAGGATTTTAACATAAAAAAACAACAAACTATTGACAATACTAGGCTTCTGTTGACTTTTTTTTGGGGGGGGGGGGGGTTGTTGGTGGTATGTGTGGACACAAACAAAATACATTGAGTCGGTGCTAACCCTTGTTATCACAATCATCAAACATGATGGTGTAAACAATTAAGTATACACTTGGTCGCATCATTTTGCCACAACTAATGTTGTATAGGCAAAGAGGACTTTCTTTGCCCAGTATAAAAAAACAACCAGGTATCCCCTTTTTTTTTTTCACAGTGCATCAATATTCGAATGTGCACAGTAGTTTGCTGTCATTACTAAGCTTAAATGAGTATAAAAATCTAAACTTTTATTAAAATTGGATCATCTTCAAAAAATACTCCTACCCAACACCAATAACAATCATAATGATGATCATTGTATATAAGATTTCATTTTAACATTATTTCGCCATATTTCAAAATTTAAAAAAAAATCAGTGCTGCAAAGTTATAAATAACAATGTTAATGGCTTGTCCTTGTCATGAAATCTATAATAATCACCCAGTAAACAATCCTCCGTCTACACCAATAACTGCATACATGCATATTTATAATCCACCATTTTGAATTTATAATGTGTACTGTCGGCAGCCATTGCATAAAATGATTACTTTTACCAATATGACCGCAAAACGAATTTCGTAGTAATAAATCAACCCGCTGACTTTTTTGCAGGTTAAACACTTTAGCTACTAATTAGATACCAAAACGAACAGGGGCGAGTCCAAATGCGTTAGTCGTCTGTCGTATAAACCCGAGACGTCATTCCACAAACCTTAACCTCAATTTCAACAAAAACAAAACATTTCTTCACAAAATATGACAATAGTGAATTAATGAAGAACTTATCCCATATTCGTAAAACTTAGAAAAGACAGCCCTGTATTCAATATACACCGATTAAGGTCTTCAAACACCGAAGGCAAATCGTAAACAAACTTACCTTTTCGGAATATGTGGAATGGAATATGGCGACTTTCCCTGAACGATTGCACTGTATCACAGATTTTGCTTCGGAATACACTTAACATTGACACTTAATAAATTATATACATAGCACCGGCAATGAGACATAGTTATTGCAAAATATACAAATTCGTATTTAAACAGTTCCTTAGCTTTTAGGCTGGGCCTGCCGACAGGCAATGTCAGACCACAGCTTCATTACAGAGCTGAGCTCCAAGATTAAATGCCGACAAAGAGCGCATGCGTAAATATCACATGACGCTATGCAGCGAACTTGGACAAGTGCCCGACTCATGTTTATTTCTAACTGCGCAATGCAGCACGTGGTTCAGGTAGCTTGTATTAGAGTATTTATGCCTATTTTTATCAATTAAAACAGAATTTTTACTAATACTATAAATGCATATAGTGCATGAAATCATATTATATGTATTGTAATAAATGATCATTAAAAACAATACATGAAAAAGATAGGCCCTTTTGTAGGGTAATACATATAGATTTATGCAACCAAGTTTCAGAAGTTGGATTATGTCACCAATAAAAAAATAAAAAAGCAATGCAATGCATAAATGTAATTAGATTTAATCTAATAAATTAAAATGAGAAAAATGTTTCCAAAAGTGTGAAATATGAAAACTAATGTTGAGTTTTTTCCACAATGCATCTTTTCATGAAACAAGAGTGCCATGAAGGCCCTGGACGCTCACCTGAAAATGATGTACACTCAGCTTGATTTTGGCAAACTGGAGCTTTTATTCTTAAAAGAGATTTTTTCCTATATTTCGAGCTAGTGACCTACTTATTGACACAAAATGACCCATATATAAACTTGAGCTAGCTTTTGTCAAGAGCATCATTCTGAGACAGTTTGATAAGATTGGTCCAAAATGGATCCCCTCATATGTGTTAACAAGGTTTTTTATATAATTCGACCTAGTGACCTACTTATTGACCGAACATAGCCCATATACAAACTCGAGCTAGCTTTTGTCAAGAGCATCATTCTGACTAAGTTTGATGAAGATTGGACTAAAATTGGGGCCCCAGGAGTGTTAGCAAGGTTTTCTTACAATTTGACTTAGTGACCTACTTATTGACCCCACATGACCCATATACGAACTTGAGCTAGCTTTTGTCAAGAGCATCATTCTGACTAAGTTTGATGAAGATTGGACTAAAATTGAGGCCTCAGGAGTGTTAACAAGGTTTTTCTACAATTTGACCTAGTGACCTACTTATTGACCCAACATGGCCCATATACGATCTTGAGCTAGCTTTTGTCAAGAAATCATTCTTACTTAAGTTTGATGAAGATTGGACTAAAATTGGTTCTCAGGAGTGTTAACAAAGTTTCTCTACAATTTGACCTAGTGACCTACTTATTGACCCAACATGGCCCATATACCAACTTGAGCTAGCTTTTGTCAAGAAGATCATTCTGACTAAGTTTGATGAAGATTGAACTAAAATTGGGTCCTCAGGAGTGTTAACAAGGTTTTTCTACAATTTGACCTAGTGACCTAGATATTGACCCAACATGGCCCATATACGAACTTGAGCTAGCTTTTGTCAAGAGCATCATTCTGACTAAGTTTGATGAAGATTGGACTAAAATTGGGTCCTCAGGAGTGTTAAGCAAGGTTTTTCTTACAATTTGACCTAGTGACCTACTTATTGACCCAACATGGCCCATATACGAACTTGACTAGCTTTTGTCAAGATAATGATTCTGACTAAGTTTGATGAAGATTGGACTAAAATTGGGTTCTCAGGAGTGTTAACAAGTTTTCTACAATTTGACCTAGTGACCTACTTATTGACCCAACATGGCCAATATACGATACTTGAGCTAGCTTTTGTCAAGAGCATCATTCTGACTAAGTTTGATGAAGATTGGACTAAAATTGGGTCCTCAGGAGTGTTAACAAGGTTTCTTCTACAATTTGACCTAGTGACCTACTTATTGACCCAACATGGCCCATATACGATCTTGAACTAGCTTTTGTTAAGATGATCATTCTGACTAAGTTTGATGAAGATTGGACTAAAATTGGGTCTCAGGAGTGTTAGCAAGGTTTTCTTACAATTTGACCTAGTGACCTACTTATTGACCCAACATGGCCAATATAAGAACTTGAGCTAGCTTTTGTCAAGAGCATCATTCTGACTAAGTTTGATGAAGATTGAACTAAAATTGGGTCCTCGGGAGTGTTAACAAGGTTTTCCTACAATTTGACCTAGTGACCTACTTATTGACCCAACATGGCCCATATACGAACTTGAGCTAGCTTTTGTCAAGAGGATCATTCTGAGAAAGTTTGATTAAGATTGCACTTAAATTGTGGCCTCAGGAGTGTTAACAATCAAAAGTTGACGCACGACGCACACCGGACAATGACCCACCACAATAGCTCACTTGAGCACTTTGCGCTCAGGTGAGCTAAAAATAATGGAAAACAGGAGTATGTACATTTAATAACATGTTAATGAGTTATATAGAAATAATTCGAAACATGGGGTGATATACTAGTATATATATATATATATATATATATATATATATATATATATATATATATATATATATTGGGTTTTATGACTTCTCTCTTATTGTGCTCAAGTGAAGTAAAGATGATTTTTGTATTTATATGAGGTGCCATTTTACTATTTATTCAGTATTTTGTGATATCACTTATTCTATTTTTTGATATCACTAATTCAAATTAGTGATATCACTAATTCAATTTGATTTGGTGATATCAATAAATCGAATTAGTGATATCAAGAATTCATTGACAAGAAACGAAAATAAGGAGTCCTCCCTTAAGAGGACTTGACGTTGTACTCCCACTGCTAATTAATAAAGAGTCATAACTACTATCACCACTGGTAATAGGTTCCTACAGCATACTGCAGCTAAATCTAAAATTAAATATTTTGAGAGATGTGATTTGGCAGTCAGCTATTTACACCAAAAAATGTAATAAGAACCAAATGCGCGTGTTCTGTTTTATAGTTATTTTTGTTAGATATATTTTTATATGACAAAATTATAGATCTATATACTACCCAACAGTGATGGATAATACGAGTTCAAAATTCACAATTAAATTGTAATACTGAATTAAAAAAAAAAAAACAAACTTTCTTTAAAAAGGAGATGATACTTTGTTATGTTTTTGCTACATAAATGCACCCAAAGTAACAAGATATTAAATAAATGTTGATACAACAAATCAAACGATGCGCAATAAATTTTAAGGGAGCGTTCATTGTGCTATACAATTTTTTGATATCACTAATCGATTTTTTGGATATCACTAAATCAGCTTTATTTAGTGATTCAATAAATCGAATTTGTGATGTCACTGATTCGAATTAATGTTATCACTAAATTATTTTAGTGATGTCACTCTAGTGATATCACTAAATCATTTTAGTGATATCACTAAATAAATATGAATTAGTGATATCACTAAATCGAATTAGTGATATCAAAAAATCAAATTATTGATATAAAAAATCGAATTAGTGATATCACTAATTCTAATTAGTGATATCACTAAATATTTTGTGATATCACTGATTCGATTTAGTGATATCACTAATTCATATTTATTTAGATATCACTAAAATGATTTCGTGATATCACTAGAGTGTAACACTAAAATGATTTAGTGATAACATAAATTCGAATAAGTGATATCACAAATTCGATTTATTGATATCACTAATCAGCTGATTTAGTGATATCAAAAACTGAATAAATAGTATAACGGCACCTCATAATTTTATGCAAATTTCCAGCATTTTTTGACAAATACTTTGGACTGCTTACAAGAACATATGCAAACTTTGCTAGTCTTGTCACACAACAGACTTGGTGAAGGATCTTTATTTCATGTTTATGGAGTTTTGACATCATCAAAGAATGAAATTAAAATGTCACTTTAACAGTTTTTTTTTTTTAAATATTTATTTTTTTTTTATTTAATTATTTAATCTTTTTTTTTTGGGGGGGGGGGGCAAATAAAACTTATCAGAATTGCTTCTTTACTGAGGTACAGTACTTAAGCATCGGATCTTATTTTCATTCAGGTCATTGAGAATAAACTGGATGGACGCTGTGTGCATTGTGTGAATAATTTCGTGAAGCTTGTAATTAAATTTTAAAAACAACTTAATCAATGTAGAAGGGAAGAACTTTAAGTAATTTTTGGTTTGATAACTTTTAAGGAAATGGCAGCATTAAAAGTAGGTCGGTTTAGATTATTCACAAAAACTTTGGCACATGAGTTTGAGTCTTGAGAAATGAACTTAAGGTAATCTCGATTTTCAACCAATGAAATCATTATAAATTGTTAAATTTAATTATTTGGGCATAATATAATAGTATGGCATTTGTGACCTCCAATATTTTGTATTGAATCATTGTAACCTGATTATCAGCAGGGCTCAAATAAAATGTTTTAGAGTAAATTTTTTAAAATATGGAACAAATCTGTCTTGCAGACCCACATCTATAAGGTGGTAGACATTTGAAATTCCTTATTGCAAAACAGTTAATGTCTCCCATGTAAACTATTTGAAGAGTCCATTAAACAAACAATGTAAAAACATCATCCCATCTACTGGTTTTAAGTAGATTTGTGTTCAATATTAGCTGACAGAACATATAAGAAAATGTATATGACAAGTCACTTGAATGCACATAAAAAGCCCAAGTTGTAAAAATACATTGGTGTCTAGTATGGTAAGAAATGGTAAGATGTATTCAAAAATTTTGTTGGATTAATATTTTTACATCAAACAAAACAAATTTTCAGCTATTCCTAGAGACATATTTATATTAATCTTGGGATTAATCTCAATACAAGTGGTGCATGAGTTTGTGCAAGCATTTCTGATGTGCTTTGTATAAGCTTACACTTGTGTTGACCTATAGAATGCTATTTCATTTGCCAACTATGTGGCAGATAAATACTGCAAACCACAGTCCATAATACTAGTACTGAGCCAACCAGTCAAATTCTTTGATCAGGAAAACTCTTTCTCACATGAGGTAAACTGTGGTCAAACCCACAGTGGTGAAGCCTTTGATTTAAAGGCGAAAGCCTTAACCACTCAGCCAATGTAGCCCAAATTTAGACATGTATGTTTCTCTTCCAAACGATGGAAATGTTCTAAATGTGCTGTAAAACTTCAATGAAAAGAGCCACATATTAGTCACAAAGAGAAATGTTCTAACTGTGCTGTAAAAACTTCAATGAAAAAGCCACATATTAGTCACAAAGACAATGTAGTGTTTCTTGTCACCATCAAAGTTTGGGGACTTTGTTAATTTAAAAAAAAAAAGACAAATCTTGTTGAATATTTTTAATTAGAAATTTAAAGAAAGGAATGTAAGTAAGGTGAATACAGTCAAACAGGAAAATGATGTACTTACATCATGACATATTATTATTAATTATATTTAAAAAATTCAAACAAATTGCTACTCAGTGAATTTTCACAAGTTTGTGAATGGAAGATTATTAAGCAGAAAATTAGTTGAAAGTGTTATTGATGCTATTATCCAGAAATGACCTGTCTCTCAACAAACAGCAACAATACCTTATACCACATCATGTATCACATATTCTAAAAATATACAATGCAACTTGTTAATATTTAATCCACAGTTCAAACACACCAAATCAGTCTATTATAGATCTACATTAGATTGTGTATAAGTGTTCAAAATGTAACCACACAATGGTTGGTTGATCAAACAAAAAAAGCATAGCTGGCAATATGCCATAATATTTCTCTAATAACCACCAATGATACCGTATGATGTAAAATAAACAGAAATAACAGGGTGCAGACTAGGAAAATTGATTTTGATTTTAATGCATACATACACAAGTCTGATGTTTAATATAGAAACTATCATTGTATCTTCTTTACTGAGGCAGTACACCCAATTACCTTCAAGGTCTCTGTCACATATAATGACAATGTGGTTTATTTACATGCAATAAATATGATCAACATCTTCTAGTTCATGATCTGAAGTTGTAGAGAAATGCAAAACCATTGGGAGACAAGATCTGTCATGTAAAAGAAAAAAAGTAAAAAATTCAAAATAGAAGATTATTCTACACCATAGAGAATTTATACATTTGTAAACTCAACAGACTAGCAGTGGTTAGTGAATTCATTTATCACCAGTGATACCTGGGTTTCCTTGATCATCTGTTTGAACATGCAGGCTTTTCAAAGATTTCTAGTTTTTCTTTATATAAGGTGAAAGCTAGGTTCTTTTTTATTGAAAGGTATGAAGTCCTCATTCACACTTTATTTGCCCATTCTGGTTACACTTAGCATACAACCAGTGATAGTGCAACTTGTTATTGCAATTCTCCTTTGAAGCATCTCCATGTTATCTTTAGTTTTTGTGCAGAGGTTTTCCAGAAAAGGTCAAGACATTCAAATTTAGTTTTACTTTTGTTCAGCTTGCAACCAAATGAACATAATTGTACTGAAGCTTTTATAGCGACATTTAAAATCAAGTTTGACATGGCTGGCTAT